>JAJOOR010023030.1:0-19937 GCA_036250505.1 Solanum acaule | reverse complement strand
CCCCCCCCCCCCCCCCCCCCCCCCCCCGCGGGGCGGGGGGGTAAAGGTTTGTTCTTGGAAAGGAAGATGAGAGGTTTTAGCACAGATGAAAGGGGGAAGAGAAAAACCCTTTTTCTTGATTTTATTAGGCATTGGTATATATGCCTTTTTGGAAAAGTTATCAAAAATAAATTATGCTTTAATTTCTTTTACACTTTTTTTGTTTTAAAAAAAACATTGTTGTAATTGACTTCTTAAATTAAAAGTTTTAAATGTGATAGGTACTTTTGAGGGTATTAAAATTTTGTGTGACCTAATATAGGTTGGGATTCAAATCGTGAAAGCAGATATTAATGTTTGTATTAAGGTAAGTTGTTTATGTCACATTTCTTACGATCTGCTTGACTCTTGTATAAATGCAAATTTTACTTTGTTGGATTATCTTTTTTTTTTAGAATTTGTGTGATGCACGGATAATATTTAGATGAATTAATTATATCAAATTATGGTCTTCTTGTTTGAATATTATAAATTTGATTGATTTAATAAAATCTCAATTGTTTATTTTATTGTTTCTCTACCCAATATTTACCTAAGAGCAAGAAGAATTGAAATTAAATCGAAAACGAAACATATGGTTATCGAATTACTATTTGTAGAATTTCAAAATATTATATTCAAGTTGCTTATTGTTATCAAACTTATTCATTCATTAACTGATATTCTCATTTTCATTGCAAATTATATGTCAAAAATAAAGAATTTTAATGGTTGTAAATATTTTTTTGTTTTTTTAGATAATTGTGGTTTTCAAATCAGTTTACACACCTCAATTAATTTCACAACATATCACATTCCTGCTTTGCTAAATCTCCTTTCGTTTTACAAAAGATAGCTTGTGAAACATCTACTTTGAAGATGAGACAAAGAAAATACAGTTTCACAAGAGAGTGTGCTCCTTCAGATTAATATTAAAGAATTGCCAAAAACGGAATGAAACATTTTTTTTAACGGACTAAAAAGAAAAGTAATACAAAAAAAGAGAGAGTATTGTACTTCCTCCAAGAACAAGGAATTTCATGGCATTTGTCACAACTCACAAGGATTGCAGAGACACATTTGACAATGTTTGTTGGCCATATAGGAGGTAATTGTCAAAAGTTTAGACCACCACTCTGCAACTGGAGTAATTTTACATATTGCCATGAAAATTAACTTCAAGATCACTTTTATAACAATAATATTCAAAATCTAGACAATAAGCTGGTGGAAGGTAGTATAGGTATCCGGTAGAATAGTCAAGGTACGGGCAAGCTGACCCAGACATCACCGTTATCAAAATGAAAACTGCCGCTGAATAACAGGCTGATACATTTAGAAGCATCAAATGGTGTAGATGTTTGCTGCCAAAATATTAGAATGTAATGTTTCCTCCATCACTATATAGCTGCTGATAAATAGGAAGCTATATATGACTGACCCTGCTTGGAAAAAAGACCTACAATCACATCATTGCCTGGATGAAAGAGCAAAGAAAATTAAGCTTCAGATTTGCAGAGATGCCAAAGAATCATATAATAAGCCCAATCATAATATAATGACTTGGGAAATTACAAGATATACAGGTGAGAAAGTAAAAGATTCATTTATTGTTAGTATGATATATTAAAAGATACCAATGCATCTCATCAATCTAGTCGTTATCTTTAGAGCAATGCTCCCACAAACTATTATGTTAATGACATCGAAGATAAAGAGTGGCAAGAGGGGGAAACCTGGTGCATGATTGAGAACGTAAATAATGGATCAAGAATTAAAGAAGATACTAAAAAGGGAGAATCACAGACATCTAGATTTAAATGTGTCCCACGCAAACTGTACTCAGATGTTGGAAGAACTTGTATCAAGGGGATGCTAGATCTGCACTTTCTGATATTGGTAAAACAATTCAAAATGGAGAGACCCTGCAGGAGACGAGTCATGTTTTGGGATTTGGTGGTCAATTGCAACAAGCTAATAACCTGAGATTTGTGAAGTACACCCAATCGGGGATACGCAGGAAGTAGAACCATGATGTGTTGTAACAATTATCTTCATAGCATCTTATACTAGTTATGATGAGCTTCTAAACTTTCAAACAATTGAGACTAAAATTCTTACAGCTTGCATAATTTAACAGATGCCCAAAAAAATTAAGCCATTTATACCTCTTAAATTTATTTTGAAGTAGTACAAAGGTTTAAATTTGAACCCTATACTACCTGAAATTACTCGATTTTGCACTCCGTCATACTCTTGGCCCATTCATAACCTTATCATTGTCTCATTGTTGTCCATGCCATCAACAAAGTTCCAGCGTAGAGTGGGTTGACTCCACGTATTAAAATTCTTTGAGGAAACACGCCCAAGTTCACGCTTCAACTTTTGACTATGGTTTAAAATTACAAACTCCAAGTACTAACAAGTATCAGTAAGTCGGGACAAGATGGTAAAGGGTAAAACTTACCTCTAGTTGGTTAAGGTTTCATGATGCACAACTAAAAATCTAACTAATCCCCGGAAAAGGGAGAGTTTAAAGACTAGCAAAGCCATAAGGAAATGAAATACTTCCATAGCAAATATATTTATAATTTAGAGAAAAAAGGTGAAAACAAGATGCATACCATTGGATAATGGAGCCAAAAAGGAAATGCTGCATGATAGGAACCTTCTGCAGAACTTCAATCTTGTACATCTTAAGTAAGCCACTGTTTACCTTGTTCCAATTGGGTACACCACTAATGTCATCTAACATGGGAGAGTGCTCTGCAAACACTCCCTTCTTCACCTTCATTATGAACACAATACATGAGAGATAAAGATATTCACTTGCAAAGTTCTCCAAGATATCTTTGTTATGAATAGATTTTGGTTTCATGTACTTGTGATCAATCAACTGAGATGACCCAAATATAAAGGGTAAGAAGTGGTAGTCATCTAGTCCCCAAACCCCATGGGACCCAGCAGGCTCTAGGCAATAGGTTACTTGCAACTTTCTCATCAAATCCAAGTACTTGACGAAAACCCTTGACACCAGAGCTTGATAGTCCTCTTCTTTCACAACTCCTAATCTTGCTAAACAATACAACCATGCCGCAAAATTTGTCTCATGTCCGGTACCTATATAACAGAAGTGATTAGTTCTAGGAATTACTATTAATTTGTTCTGGGAAGGCCAGTTATAGAACGCCAGCAGTCATGTGCACTTAAAGGTTCTAAAGGGATAGTTAAAACGTATAAAATAGTTCTATGGCATAATCCAGCAAAGTAAGAAGTCAAATCAAAGGAGGAGAAAAGTCCTTAAAGTAGATTGATAAAGGACAGTCATTTTCATGTAACTTTTTATATCATTGGTGTATCAAGAAAAGGAATCAGATGCTGAAGATAGGCTACTATGTTCACCATCAAAACTGAATTTCAATCAGCACAACAAGAAAACAAATGTTTTCATGCTCAATCACTAAACATAAGCACAAAATGCAAATGAGCCTATGAACAGGGGCAGACCCACTAATTTTTTCCAGAGGGGGAAAAAGCTTTAGAAATGATTTATTTTTTACCCTCTTAACATTATTAAAACTTGTTACATATTTGTTGATGCATCTTTACATCCACCAACACTATCTCATAGGAAAATGAGGTGAACACTGTGAAATGATTGCTAAGGGCAGACACATCAACGGTTCAACTGAGATGTTGAAAGCAACATAATATTCAACACTTCATGTATTATGATTCTTTTAATAAACTACGTGTATTATTATAAATATATAACACATGTTTTGTTTCTTATGAAGTAAATTTTATTAAACTGGTTGAACTCCCGTATGCAGGATTGTTATATTACACATCATTAGACAATCCCACAAGAAAAAAGGTGCGGCAGAGCATCAGTCTGAGATGAATGTATCATATATTACTAATATTAACACTTCATCAACAATCTAACATCAAAACACACGTTAGCATTAATTACATTCCCTCCAATTAGTACACAACTGAACTCAATTCTCAACTCTGGAGCACCAATAGTAGTACTCAACCATAATCAAGTATTCATTCTCCAATCGTTTTACAAGAAAAGTTTCCGCAACTCTAATTACTATAAGAAAAACAACAAAACTCCAAGAACTTAATGTCAGTTAATCGCACATGGTTAACACTGCCTATGTGACCTTCTGCAGAGGATTTTCATAGCTGAGCTCAACTAATTCGGGATTGAGGGTAATTGATTGATAACAGCACAATAAACGAAACTAAAACCAAAAAGCATACCATAATCAATTCTGCTGGAGTTCCCAAAGCTATCAGTAAAGTAAGGAACAATCTCAACAGTAGCCGACTGGAGATCCGGAGGCAGAAACTGAAGCAAAAATGATTCAGCATCACAACTCATACGTTCATGCCACGTCCGGTACGCCAAGTTCCCATATCGAGACGACTGTGGTGCTAAAGGGATCTCATCAACGTAGACACTTAGGGTTTCAAGCACGGAAACAATAGCTAACACTACAGGCGACTCATGGCAAGGATCTGAGAGTTTATGTGAACGAATAGACTCCGACAGTAAAACCACGAACCCGAGGAAGTTCTGGCAAGTGGGAGATGATTGAAACTGAACGATGTCGTTTTGGTTGTGGATTTTCTTCACCGGAGTTTGGAAATGGTAAGGAGGAGTTAACGGAACGACTCTCTGTGATTGAGGAACTGGTGTTCGCATGATGATTTCTCTGTTATTGGCTGGTGGAAGGTTGACGGCTGGAGCACGGATGGGGATATAGTTGGGGTTAGGATCAGGAGGCGGTGATGGGAACGCGGTGGATCCACCGCAGTTGACGCAGGATCCGCCGGCGCCGCCGTCGTGGTGGTGGTGGAAGGCGGTGGACAGTGGTGGGTTGTGATGGGGTTCCATTTCTGTAACACTGGAAAAGAATGAATTTTAAATTATGCAGAAAAAGGAAGAATGAAGAGAAAGGTAAAGATGGTAGGGGGATATTTCATGTTCTTTTTTATTTTCTAAGAAAAAGAATTTTTTTTTTTTATTGGATTATCTTTTAGATATTTTAAACTATTAATCTTTATAACTTATAATTTTAAAATATAAAAGGTGGTAAATGTAAGAACGCGGTGATCGTAGTAGCGCCTCGGACATGCTCTTTGTACAAGCAAGTAAAGAGCTAATGAGAATCAAAATGGAATATCGTATGCAGTGTTGAAAGTGACCACAAGCTTCGCTTATACGTTCGACATGTAGTTAACTTAAAACATGTTTTCATCATGTGGTCGAATTCGCACACCTTTGTGAAGCAACCTATCATCACTTTAGATAGGAGCAGAATAGATGACTTAAACGGAAAGTAAGTTCTCTGGATCGACATATCGTACTACGTAATGGATATCCTGATCCAGATCCAATCAAATTCATGATTAAAATTTTTAAAACTTAAATCTCAAATTTTTAACTGTAACATATAGCTTGTGTTTGGACATGAGATATGAACTCAATATTTGAACATGTGATTTTGAATCATAATTTCAAATCTCAAAATCTCCAAAAAAAAAAAAAGATTTGGGGATTCCAAATCATAACTTTAATTTTATTTTAAAATGTAAATTTGATCTATAAGTTTATATTTTATATATAAAAAGAATCCCGTGAAAAGATTGTTCAAACCATATAAAAGAATTATATTAAAGAATAACTAGTTATTATTATTGTTGACTAATAAATCTTTACAAATTTATGTGTATTTAAAAAATTGTAATCACAAACATTTATAGATGAATCATGAAACTTGCAATTTATCTATGCAACACCTAATTAGAATATTATGATATCTTATTTATGAATTATGATTTGTTCATTTGGTAAAATTATATATAAATAATTTATTATTATTATTTCACAACTTACGAGGTTTTCTTATTTATGAGATACACCACAACTTAGAAAGTAAATTGTAGTATGACAGTTCCAAACTTGTTACATTATTCTTGAGCCAAGGGTCTTTCGAAACAACCACTACCACCTAAAAAGTCAAGATGTAAGGTCTGCATACACACCACCCACCCTCCCCACTCACTTATGGAAAAGTTAGGGGCGTAAGGTCTACATACATACCACCCTCCCCACCCCACTTAATTGTGGAGAAAAAAAATAAAATCTGCATACACACCACCCTCCCGTTCCCCACTCACTTGTGGGATCACACTGAGCATGTGTTGTAATTTTACTGTAACAACACCTTTTTGTCTTCCCAACAAATTCACACATACAGTTGAAATAGAAACTTGAGCAGCAGTACAAGTAGAACTGTACTATGATTGCACCAACTAAACGACATACCAAGGTAAATCATAAACTTCTTGTCATCAACCAATGTTTGCTACAATGGAACAGATGATCATCAATCATCTGTTTCTCGCGAAAGGTAAAAATAACACAGGGAAAAAGTGGGGGTGAAATGGAGGGAGGTACGTTGAACACTCGTTGAACTTCTACTCCACAGCTCCAGCAATACTAATTTAGACAGAATTTGGTACTCGTAAAGTTCTTTGAAGCACGTGAACTCGTTGAGTTATCAACGAAGGAACCTCCACAAACGTTGACTTTTTAAAATTGTTACAAGTAGGCACCCAAAAAACCGGAAAAAAAAAACAAATATGATTTATTGTGCTGGAGCAAGTTGTCTCAATTTAGCTTGCAAGATAACACCAGTTTCATCAGCAATACTTTTCTTCTTCGTCGCAACCTGCATTTGTACAAATGATTACTAAATCAAGAAGGTGCTTCCATAACAAATGAAAAAGATGATTAGAGTTGTTTTTTACCAAACTAGAAATCCAAGGAAATCCTTGCAATATCATCTGCATAAAAGGATAGAAAGATACTCCCTCCATTTCAATTTGTTTGTCTTGCTTTCTTGATGTGAAGCTAAGCAAGGACATTGGAAATGCACGGAAAGAATAGAAGTAGAGTGGTCAGTTGCTGGAGAACGTCAAGGGGAAAGAGTATGAGAAGGATAAGAACAAGGAAATAGTAAATAGGAAGGAAGGAGAACATAAACGTCACAACAGAAGGAAAAACCTGAATTAGAACAGGTGGCACATAGAGAAGGGGAAAATCTGAAGAGTCGGAGGTATAGAATAGAATATATATGAACCATTTGAAGGATTACTGAAGCTGCAATTTATAGATCTTTCACAGGAAGGAAACTACGATAATGAAAAGCATGAAAGAATTGATAGCTCAGTGTAGGAACCCACATTGTTGAAATTTTAGTACAGCCTTTTCACATATAAATGTGTGGTAGGTTAACATGGAGAGGTTATATGAACAGGTAGTTGTAGGCATTTCAAAGATATCGGGGATAAGGTGGGGTTTATACTTGAAGATAACAAGTTTAACTTAAATACCGGGATGCCTTGTGTTGCCATTTGATACCTCTGAAGCACTTCTCTCTTTTATTTTGTACCAGTCGCTTATGCTTGAGAAAGGTGGCATTGAATCCAACCTCCTGCCTTGGTCAACTCCTCCATTCATCGCCTACCATGGAAACCTCAACTCTCCCAATCTCCTTTTAGGCATTACACTAGTCCCTCTGTTCATCTAAGCTAAGCAATAGACTCTAGGGGTCTGACCTTTTCCCTACAATCATTACCCTTAGCGACTTTCCTCTCTGGGGGTTATCTGTCTGTGGGACTGGCTAACCAATGAGATAGACCAGGTTCATACTCAAGCTTGTGAGCTTACAAAAGTCATAATTCTGATAAGGAAATGAAGAAGGTTTCTCCAGGAATCTGTTCTGGATGGAACTTGTAACACATGAAGGGGAAAACTTCAGACAATCTCCACCACCCTACTCTCAAAACCTAAATGCAGGTGGAAGTGATAAATGAGAAAGTAAAAACGGAATGGCATATAAACACTATAGCCTTCTAATGATATCTGTCCTAGAGAGAAGACATCCATGAAGTCCACATTAAAGGTGTGGGTAATCCTGCAATGCAAGCTTTTTGAGAAAGGGTAAGCAGCTTGCTAAGCTATCTTACCATGAGATAAGGAGGAGAAAGGTGATACATATTCTTTCTAAACCACTTGCCATTGACTCAGAGAAGGTTACTAAATACTCAAAAACCTTTTTGTAGATATTAAATGTCTTCTTTATGACAGAAATTAAGCTTATGCCAGTAACAACACTGTTCTTGATGATTTTTCTTAATGAGTTAAGCCATGTAGTATGTGTGTGTGTTGCATATGCCTTGACAGAGGCCACATGATGTCCTCTAAAACCAACTTCTTGTATATTTGCAATAGGTGTACATGGCTGAGAACGCCTTGAAACCCATTAAAATAATTTTTTCAATTTACTTTTTCTCACATCAATCACCCCGAGTATAGAAGGTTGGGTTACATTAGATAGATGAAATAAGACGATATATCAGAACAGCAGAAATATCAGGTAGGATTGTTACAGATAGGGTACTCAGTACACCAGAAATGAAACCCCCGAGAAGGTTTCTAGCATGGAGAATTTATGTCAAATCAGAACACAAATAAACTAAAATAAACAGCTCAAAACTTGCATATAAATTCACTCCACCAAGTGAAACAAAATGGATACTTACATCAAGAAGCTGCTCATAGTTGGACTTTAGCAGGCTGATTTTCCGCTCGCAGTAATCTTTTCCTTCTGTCATAGTTTTCTATTCAAATAAAAAAAAGAACACAATCTTAGGGCTTGAACCTTCTAGTAATAGGACCATGTGAAAAGATAACATATGGCTTTCTATATATGAAATAACTGGAGCATGGAATAACGAACGTGTTCTTTTCAATAATGCTACAACTACAGTCCCTTAGATTCATGAGACATCGCCTACTAAGGACCAGCATCCAAGGACATGTCAGACTGCTGATCTTACTTAAGCACTCAACGTCACAAATAGCTTTATTTCTTGAAAAAGTAAAGGTAAATGGATGATCCAGGAACTACATATAACATACTTCTAGGTACATGAAAGATACATCTTTGAAGAGAAATATAACTTACGTAGACCTATAATGACCAGAAAATCCAGAATAAACATTCAATTACCTAAACCTAAGAAAACTAAATAACTAGAAATAGTAAAAATAAGTGTCCGCTAGACTTCTTTTTCAGTCCAAACAGAAGATCATAACCATAAAAAGATATTTAGCATGCCGAAAGAATTTTCTGAATTAATCATAACTACGTTGCTTTCAGCATATAGCAACAAAGTCCATTACACTTTCCTGGAAAATAAACAATTCATTAGCACAGAGGAAAACTCAATCTCTGCAAACAACCCTCCTCAAACAGACAATACCAATTATGAGCCCACATAGAGAAGGTAAAAAACAGGAAAAAGAATGTCTGCCAAGAGCAACACAATTCAAACAGTCTCACGTTCCTCAAGAATCCAAAGCAAGTATGTCAGTCACAACTCACAACCAAGGTACATTACCAATGAACTTAGAATATGCTCCCCCATACAACTCTCTTTCCAGTTTGCTACACTTCAAAATGTTTGAGACCAACATTTCTATACTACTTACTCAACTTCCAAAATACAAGTCCATTAAACTATTCAATATATAAATTTTTGATATGGTTTTCTTATGACTTCAATCAAACTAACTTTTCAACTACTGTGTTTATTTTCTTTCACTACACCAATATAATTCAAAAGTCAAATTTAACTCCTTAAATTCTGTGGGAAACCAAACATTTACACATAAAATAAAACTTTGCTTAGAAATAACTATACACATGAAAAAAAAGAAGTCTCTCTACTTTAGTTGCATACACAGAAGCATCTCCAATGCTCACCCCATCCTAATCACCCCAGAAACCCATCAACCACCAAGCACCACAAAAAAAATGTAAATTTAGATTAAATACCGTAGATTTATCAATTCAATTAGCAGAAATTGATAGCAAGCCAAATGTCCCAATTACAGATGCACCAACAGATAAATACATACCTCAACAAAATATCCAGTGCCGACATCTACCAAAACCTTATCAGCATCATCTAGTGTCCCCGGCACATATAAAGACGCTGTTAAAGGCACCAACATTTTCTTCCCTGAGGAAGACAACACAGTAAGGAAAACAAAACCAATATCAGAAATTTTACAATAAAGTCAAAAGAACAATCTCTTTTACACCTAGTTCCTAAAAGGGCATTTTGCAGTACAAGAAGGATATGTTGGAGGTCTCAAGTTCGAAACCCCTTGCAGCGAAAGCAAGGGGTTTGCCTTCTGGGTCGAGCTCGTCGCACCAGGCTTGCCTAGTGCGGGTTACCTCTCCTATGTAGTTTGCGAGCTATTGCATAGGAGCGGGGGTTTTACCTTGTGCGCACCTAAAGGGTAGCGGCTGCAGGTTTCCCTTGTCATCAAAAAAAAAAAAAAAGGATATGAACCAATGTTTTCTTCCCAGAGCAAGAAAACACAGTATAAAAACCAAAACCAATAGCATTTTTTTGTTGATCAAGTAAGGTTTTCATTGATTATTTAACAAGGCCAACTTGACCGTATACAAGAGGTATACCAAAAAGGAGAGACCTACAAAATATGGTTCTCACCAAATGACACCCAATGCTCTATACAAACAGAAACTACAACGATACACCAAAAGCAAATAAGTGATCGGAGACTACTACTCAATTGAGCAAAGCTCATCTCCACCCCATATCATAAATTTCACAATAAAGTCAAAAGCACACTTTTTTACACCTAATTCCTAAAAGGATGTTTTGCAGTACAAGAGGGATATGAACCAACATTTTCTTCCCCGAGCAAGAAAAACAAAACCCATACCATGAATTCACAATAAAGTCAAAAGAACAATCTTCTACACCTAATTCCTGAAAGGGTGTTTTGCAGTAAAAGAGTGACACAAGCAACAATATCTTCCCTGAGCAAGAAAACACAGTATCAAAAACCAAAACCCATATCATAAACTTCACAATAAAGTCAAAAGAACAATCTTTAACACCTAATTCCTAAAAGGCTGTTTTGCAGTACAAGAGTGATACAAACCAACATTTTCTTCCCTGAGCAAGAAAACGAAAACCCATATCATAAATTTCACAATAAAGCCAAAAGAACAATCTTCTACACCTAATTCCTAAAAGGGTGTTTTACAGTAAAAGAGTGACACAAACCAACATTTTCTTCCCTGAGCAAGACAACACAGCATAACAAACCAAAACCCATATCATAAATTTCACAATAAACTCAAAAAAAACAATCTTTTACACTTAATTCCCAAAAGGGTATTTACCAGAACGAGAATGAACACAAACCTTGAGGGCGTAGTGACAGATCTTGAAGGGCATTAGATGCGATTTCAAGTCGAGTAGTTGCAGTACGGATATTGTTGAGGCTATCTTGAAGGAGGTTCACTTCTAGATCGGCTTGTTCTTTGAGTGCTTTTAGTTGCTCCACACTCATCTTCTCTATTTCAAGTGTTCTTGACGCCATTTTCAATTGCCCCCTTCTTCCCAGAAACCCTCTCTGCTGCTGCTAGAAGAAGCTTCTCGCAAAGTGTTGAATAGTTGAGCTTATTGGAGTTGATTTTAGTTTTTGTTTATTTTTATTTATGAATTAAAAATTATTATATATTGCATAGTTTTTAGAAAAATATTTGTTTATAAAAGTATTTTCTTTCTTTTTAGGTAATGTAAAATATTATCATTACCATCAAAGAACAATTACACGTAAAGAGCACCTATTTCTGATAATAGAAGGTAGATCTCCTACCAAATGCGAAAACTAATTACATAGTAAATGTGGAATAAAATGTCTCTATTTACGTGCTTTCTTTGAATTGTTACGTAATTGTAATCTCTGTTATCTCCTTTTTAATTTGTGTTACTATTTCTTCTGTATGTATATGGTTGCCTTTAAACATTTTCTAGTTTTTAAACGCCAAGTGTGGTATAGGACCACTCCACAGATAGTGGGGCCTAAGCCTGTTTAGTTCCATCTCCTTGAGTTTCAATTGGAATGATAGGGGTTGGAGTCCTAGGGTAAGTCCCAAAGTCCTAAGTTCAGCCTAAGTATTCCTCAATGACCGATAGCGATAGTGTACAAGTACCGTGAGGGAAAGGTGAAAAGAATCCTATTTAGGGAGTGCAATAGAGAACCTGAGCTTACCCTTTCGGTCGAGCACAACCTCTCGAGCACTAGGTTCAAGCAACTGGTCCGGGAACACTTTGGGGTGAACACCCATCCGAACAAGTAGGTCAATCCCCGGCCCCTCGGTGTCTTACACGTCTTCTTTGGCAATAGTTTCCTTCTGAAATTGCTTCATGTGCTTCACCTTTATTATGTCTCGAACCTTTTTGGTCCCTTTGTTTTGCAGTGCTATTCTTGTCCGCTGATTCATCTCTTGCCACTTTTGTTCATGTGCATTCCTTGCAGAACATCACCTGATCATCAACAATATTAGGCGAGTAAGCTTCAGCTTCTTGCACATTGAATGGTATCTGAATTCAGATTCATTGTTTGGAGTGTTCTTTTACATTTTTTAGTTTTGTATATTTTTAAGAATAATTGTACATTTAATCATGTTTATAAATGTAACAACTCTTCTATTGTTAATATCATATTTGCTATGTGATAGTAATATAACAGATAGCTATTTATAATATTTTGTGTTAATTATACATAAATTGAAAAATATACTAAAGAAGGAATAGTAATACCAAAATTAAGGGTGTGTTTGATAAGAAGAATTTTTTTTTCATGTGTTTTAATCTCGGTGAATAGAGTTATGAATTACCAAATACTTGTTGGTGATGAAAGATGACAGATATATTGTGGAATTCTAGGCACACAAACAAGAATTGTAACATGCATTACTAAACAATGACTAAATTATTTAAAGATGAAAATTTCCTTCTAGATAATTGATTCATATATCATTATTTTTTTAATAGCGACAATAAATCACATCTCGTCACTATTAATCATTGTAAAAACAATTTTTGTATTATTAAAATTCACGCGTAATTTACTTTTAATTCAAACAACTGTTTGGGAGTTTGGATTAAAAAAAATGTTTGGGAGTTTGGACTCCTATTTAAAAACTAATCGAAATTAATAATATTTTTAAAACTTTAATCACCTCATAGTCAACTTCGAATGTGTGAGTCTAAAGTTTGAATTTCAAGTCTCTAAACAATTTTTTGACTTTTTAGCTTTACATGTATATTCATAAAACAAGCGAGGGGTAAAAGTTCAAAATCAACCCATTTCAACGGTAATTTGGTGTAACTAAATGGCTCCCCTACAAATTAAAAGAGGAGTCCGAAACCAAAAGGGCAAAGAAAATTGTCAAAAATTTCAAAAGGGCACATCAAATTTTTTTAAACCAAAAGGGAAAAATCGCTCCTGGCGAAGCGATTTCCCTCTGACACAATATTTACATCGTTACTCTGTTAAAAATGAAAATCACCGCCTAGTAGCGATTTTGTCCAAAACTTTTTTTTCATTAAAATTGCTGCCACAACAGCGATTTTAAGTCCAAATATTTTTTTTATTTACATCGTTGCAGGGGTAGTGTTTTTCTCGAATTTGTTTTTTTTTTTAAAAAAACTAAAATCGCTGCTATGACAACGTTTTAATAAAATAAATAAATATAAAAAAAAAAACTTGAAAATTGCTCCCCACGAAATCCCCCCTCCAACTTTTTTTTTGTCCGCGATTTAAAAAAATAATATTTTAGGCGATTTTTTTTAAAAAAAAAAATTAATAAAATCGCTGTGATTTTTTTAAAATTAAAATTGCTGCCTGGAGAGCGATTTTCAAGAAAAATATTTTTTTAAATTTTATTATTATTATTAAAACTCTGCCATAACAATTATTTTAGTTTTTTTAAAACTTTTTTTTTTTGTTGAGAAAACGCTGTCCCTGCAGTGATATAAGGAAAAAAAATTAGACTTAAAATCGCTGTTGTGGCAACGATTTAAATGAAAAAATTTTTTTGGACAAAATCGCTGCTAGCAATTTTTATTTTTAACGGAGTAATGGCGTCAATATTGTGTCAAAGGGAAATCGCTTCGTCAGAAGTAATTTTGCCCTTTTGATTTAAAAAAAAAATGATTTTCCCTTTTAAATTTTTTGGCAATTTTTTTTGCCCTTTTGGGGCCGGATTCATCAAAAGTGATCATAGAATAATTCTCAAAGCTAAAAGGGAGTAAACTAGAATATCATTCTTGCTCAACAAGTGATGAAATTTATTTACAACATCAACACCCTTTGAAATCACACAAGTACGGTTTGAAAAGGATGGTGCGTACGCAACTTCGCAACTTTACTCCTATCTTGTAAAAGTAGAAAGGTTGTTTCAGATAGACCTTTAGCTCAAGTAACGCATGTAAAAAACAAATATAGAAATGAAATACAATAGTAAAGCAGGAGAAGAGATATGGTAACCGAAACAATTTTTTAAGCTCATTTAGTTCTATAGACCTATGGTTTTAAATAAATACCCCATGAACAAGGAAGCTTTTGCTTTAGCACAAACTGCAAATTTTTGGCAGCCAACATACTATTAAAAACACCCTCCGAGCCCTATAGTTTTCAGCAATGCACAGCCGAAAACGAAGAGCTTAAGGCCATTTTCGGGAGGAACATGTCAAGACTCACTAGGAATAACGTTAAAGAAATGATAGACCTCTTCTTCGTCAATGACTCCAACCTCTGTTGAACAAACTGAACAGCATACACGTTTATATGTCTTGCCCATATCAGAACCCGCTTCAGCCTCAGAAGATCCACGCCCTTTCTTACCCCTCTTTCGTTTGCTTCCAAGATGTGCCACCACTTGTTCACTCTTGATCTTGCAATTGACCACAAACATTGCTCGGTACTGTGTAACATTCCTATCATGCCTGCATTATCAAGATCACATCAATTCTGAATTGCAGATATATTATCCATCCACTAAAAAGCTACAAAAAGGAGCAAAGAAAGCTCGCATCAGATGTAAAATGCACCAAGGCACTTTCTTGATTGAACAGCAGATGAATTACATGCAAATGCAGACCAATGGTCTTAAGATCTGATGGTGACTCAACAGGATTGCAGTTTACAAGTCAATTGATAATAATTGAACTTGGTAATGTCATAAAGGTGCTATAGTTCAACGTATAGTAAGAAATTTTATGAATTATTACTTATCAAACAAGAAGATTTCAGAATAATTCTATAATTCTTGCTTTCACCAAATGCACTGAATCTAGGCTTCTACTATTCCAATCAAGCAAGAATTAACGTCATACCAGTTTAAATATTCTTTTTATTTATAATTATTATCAATCTAAGTATTGTGATGGAAATGACGCACTTATCCATAGATAACAAGACAGTATGAAATTCTCTCCTTGACCATCATTTATCTGGTCGATCTCCATTTCTGCCGTGTTTCCAGTTGATCATTACCCCCTTTTGCTCCTATTTCATCAAAAGCTTGTATTTGAATCTAAGAGCCTGTTTGGATGGGCTTATAACTTATGGCTTATGCTTATGAGTCATATGTTAGAAATCCTAACATGTGGTTTGGCATATTTTTATTATTTTGACTTTAAACAAGTGTTTAAAACCACTTTTTAAATCTTATCTAAATACTACAAAAGTGCTTAAAAGCACCTAAAATAAGCCAATTCAAACAGGCTATTACACTATTACTAGAACTGAAAAATAGTGGCAGACTCAACCTCTTACCTATGCAGCGCACCCTGTTAATCAGAGTGAGCAACATCCAAAATTCCAAAAATCATGTTATAGTACTAACAATATCCAAACATCTGAAATGATACTACAAAATCAAGGTCCAACATACTGCATCCAAGACTTTATGGAGGAAAAAATATTTCAACAACTCTGAAAAATGCAAATCGTACTTTTAGGATATCTCTTCTCCTCATTGCTACATAAACTTTCCTAGGAAGCGGATAAACAAAAGTAGAGTTAAGAAGATCCGAATATTCTGGCTGACTGTTCCTTCTATAAGTTTGGCCATTTTCAAAAAGTAATGGTTTGAAAATAAGGACCAAAATCAGTATATATGTTCGAGAATGCAAGAAGATCCAAATTAGTTGCCTTAAAAGGCATTTCATTTAGTATTGGAATGAAATGGACCTGCATTGAGCAGATGGATATAGAAGATTCATACAGTCTATACAACTCAATTGGAATTGAACATAGTTGACTGATTGATTAGCTGAAGAAGAACTAAAACACCAACAATTCCAGAGGTAAAGTAACAGAAACATGCAATCAACTATATGGTTTTATATTCAAATCACAGGGATATTCTAGAAACGAAAAAGCCATACCTTTGACAATCTAGACAAAGGGTGGTAAAACAAGCTGGACAATTAAGGATGGCATCAGAAGTACGACCACCCCTTTTCTTTTGGACCCAGACTTCATCTTTGTCATCAAGTTCTGGATCATAAAATTCTGGCTTGACGGAGTAATCTATCTCATCATCATCAGAAACTGACAAAACAACAAAGTTAATATAAATTAGAGAATAACTCCACAATACACTAAAGAATGCAACAAGAATGTTTCACCCAAAGGAAAACTTGCACATCTTAACAGTCCTAAGGATTTGGCTTTTGGATTTAACAGTATAAGCAATGAACTATCCTCTATACACCCGAAAACAAAAGTATTAGGGGGGCAAAAGGGTCTTAGGGAGTCCATACTCCATAGCACTAATTGGTAAAAGTTCACATCGGAATATTGAGGGTTGGTAGTTGATATGATCTGAATTTCTTGCACGTGATTACTCATTTGAATGGCCATTTAAAACCAAGTGGTTTAGCTCAACAACAATATACCTAATGTAATCCCACTTGTGGGGTTTGGAGAGGGTATTCCTAGACCTTACCCCACCTTTGCAGGGGAGAGAGGTCATTTTTGATAGACACATGGCTCAAAAGAAGTGCAGACAAATCATGATAGAAAGGAAAATAACGACAATAAAATAGCAAGATAACCAAATCAAATTAAGCAACAAGTAATAATGAGAATTGAAGAATGCATTACCAAAACAGGCTAAGAAAAAATATAAAATAAAAAGTAAAAAATATCTGCAACAAGTGGTAAGATAAACACAACCAATGAACCAACAAGTAATCAATAAATATAAACAAATTGCAGGATGCAATGCAAGAACAGAGAACGAGAACAGGAGAATATCCCCTTGATTCTCCCACATAAAGATGACGCAACACTCGCTACCTACTAACGTCTACCTTAATCCTCGAGCTCCAAAACTTCCTATAGGGTCATGTCCTCAGTAAGTTGGAGGTGTGTCATGTCCTGCCGAATCACCTCCCAATGATCTTCTTCGGACTACCTCTCACACCTCCTCATTGGTGCATCCGCCTCTTCAAATGCCCGAACCATCTTACCCAAGCCCTTGGAACACATTGACGAGGCCTTGTCTTTTGGACTACGCCATATCAAGCGTCAAAAGCATGCTTAGCATGTGAACTTGAGTTATATCTTATACTTTACTCTCCATTCCTATGTGGTATGTCAATCCTACTTCTCATCAATCCATCAATCAACTATGCATCAACTCAAAATCTCAAACTAGTTGGAGTTGCTATACGACTAATGTATACAAGAACATAAATTAGCTTGAGGCGCGTTAAAAGACACTAATTAGGCGAATCCCCGAAACCTCGACAAGCTCTATCAGTTACAAACATAATTGTTACCTGTTTGCTGCGAATGAGATGGCGACTCTTCTCCTGCTTCTACTTTATGCTTTTCGTCGTCTTTATTGTTCATCTCACTTTTGGTCTCGCGATACCGGAGGAATTGTGCCGGTGCCGGTGACTGTGAGTCGGTTCTAGTACAAAAATACTGGGGATATATTTTATAGCTAAAATGGTCCACTAAGTTTGAGATTGATCATTTATTGTCCTCTTTTCTGTATCATGAACAATATTGGTATATGATGTTTGGCTGAATTACAAATGTGTCCCTCGGAATTGTTTCATAACATCATATTGTATTATTTTGATGGATATAGTATTTGAATAAATGGTATCATTTTTTATCATTGAAAAATAAAAATATGATTTCAAATATTCAATCATTTTCATTTTATTTTTTATTTTTCTGTTTTTTTGTTTTCTTTCTTCATTTTTGAAATATATAACAAATTACTTTTTTCATCCAAAAAACAATCACAAGATTCAAAATACGCGGATAAATTGTATTTTACTTTTGTAATATAAATTTGGGCATTAGTGTTCAAGTCATTTTTCTTAGCTTAATTTGCACAACAATAGTTTAAGTAAAGAAATTTTCATAATTGTTTGCATTTTTGATAATAAAAATGTAAAAATAGAATAAAATTGATCAGTTAAAATTATAAAAATTATTAAAGATTGCAGTAGAATGGTAAATATTTCTCCATTTTTAACTACACAAGTTTGAACAATGAATATAGAGTCGTCTTTACTAGGAAGCGATTTACCCTTTAAAAGTGTGATTTTCCAAATACGAATTTGGATTATTATGCTCTAAAATAAATACCGAATGAAATTTTATTTTATTTTTTGTAAAAATAAATAAATTTATCAAAAAAAAGTTCACATAAAAATGGTACATAGGAGATCTTGAGGAGCCACGTTTGCACATTTTCTGGCCATCCAAATCTAAGCTGGGGTTTATCCAATGGGGTTCCGACACGTTTACATCTCCATAGAATTCTATTATTTTCCTTTTTAAAAACATTTATCATTTGTAATTAAGTTGTTATATTGTTTTATCTATAATATATAGTTTCTATTATATGATATATGAAATGAAGAATATTTTTTAATTTTTTTTGAATGGATTATTATACTTTTTACTTGAACATAATTATGGGAAAAAAACATTATCTCATTATATTAATTTTTATTTTAAAATTGAAAATAAAGTAACTCATTTATCGCATACTTCAACTTATTAGATCTCATTCTCAATCCCGCTAATGATCCTAATTGTTGATAACTTTATTGACTTCCTCCATGAATTTGGCGAGATATTTTATTACGCTTTCTTAAGGTAAATATCACAATTTTTTCATAGATTATAGTGTTTAACATTGGTTCAACTAATGACTATTCATGGTTCCATAATTGAACTAATTCCATACATATTATCATAAAAAGATAAATAAATTATTTTCAACACAACTTAATTATACTACATGGCGGAGTATCATTGGAGACTATGTTATCTATTATTTGGCGTGCAGCAACATGAAATTAATATTAAGACAAAACTCGATTACCTACTTACATTTTAACCTTATTCGCGATCTTCACAAATCACACCCTCTCTCTAAAAGGTCATGTGTAATCTAAAGATACATCATATTCTATCTAATCATCTCTTGCTGATATTTCTTTCGGCCTATCTCTATCTTTCCTCGCTCTTAACATATCCAACCTGTCACACCTCCTCATGAAAAGATAGAGAAGTTATTTCCGAACACAACTTAAGGTATATTGCATGACGGGGTATCATTAGACTATGCTATACATTCTTAGTATGCAACCAGGGTCGGATCCACATAGAGTCTGTCGGGTGCTCGAGCACCCATTAACCTCGTCTCGGAATATATATATCTATGTAGAAATTACGAAGTACTATTTGTATAAAATTAACATAAAACACCAAATGAACAAATGATTTGACTGGTCCAATGACTCTTGGTGTAATGACCCTCCAGATCATTTTTAAATTAAAGCATTCTTTCCCTCGTTTAGAGCGTTCCTGTAGCGACCCCAAGTCATTTATGACTTGCTGGCACTGACTGTTCGGTCGCATGGTCGTTCGTTTGGGTTTTAGGCCCGTTTCCCTG
>JAJOOR010023029.1:0-20454 GCA_036250505.1 Solanum acaule | reverse complement strand
TATAACTAAAATCAACCTTACCATCAATTATAAATCAATTTCTTTTATTGTTCTAAATCGATATATCGCCAAAAAATTAGTCACACCATCCATCAAATGGAAATCAACAAATTACCAATATTTTAACTATACCATCCATCAAAATATATACACTAAAACATATTACGGTTGATAACCAACAAATCACCAATTATTGCACCAGATCAACTACCAAAGTATATTCCTTAATACATATCACTATTTAAAATAACATATCATCAATAATTGTACTAAATCGACCACCATCCATCAAATTGAAATTAACAAATTACCAATATTTTAACTATACCATCCATCAAAATATATACACAAAAACATATTACGGTTAATAACCAACAAATAACCAATTATTATACCGAATCAGCTACCAAAGTATATTCCTTAATACATATCACTATTTAAAATAACATATCATCAATAATTGTACCATATCGACCACCAAAGTGTACACAAAAAAAAATGTGTTTACAAATTTTTCCGATAATTTATGGACCACATGATACAAATCATATTCACTATGTTAATGCGGATCTTCTTCAAATTAACAGTTGTAATTTTTGGTTTTGAACAAACAATCGGGCTCTTGACATCAATATAAGCCTTCATCAAATGAGGACTCTTTCTGGAGCATTATCAAAAGCAACTTTCTTACTCATAATCGATTTATTCAAGGATTAAAAAAAAAAGTGTTATAAGAGATGTTTTTTAAAAGAAACAAAGAGAAATATTTTCAAGAAGGAGTTTCAAAACTTTTTCTTGAAAAAAGATGGAAAAAAAAGTGTGCAGCAATGCGTTTACCAAGGAAAAAAAAGTGCATCAATGGTATTTCTTCTGTGTAAGGTTAACATGAAAGAGAAAGTTAAATATTTATTAAAGAAAAAGTATCCAAATATAATTGTGATTGAGATTCTAAAAATTAATTAAAATAAAAGCTAAAATATTACTCCCAAAAATTTAGTCCACTAACCAATAAAATAGGACATAAAATCGTGTAGATTTTTAATTTATAATAAAATGTCATATTTTTAATTAAAATGTTAATGTTGTAAATAAAAAAACTAAAATAATATCAGATAAATTAAGGTCTTAAATAGTATATTCTTGTAATTTTTCCTATTTGCATTTAAAGTGAACTATAAATATTTACTAAATCATAAAAGAGTAGTTCTTCATTTAAATATATAATCAAATTTCTACTTTACTTGATTTCAAACACATTAATCTAAATATGTGAACTAATGTAAGTTTGATTTAAACTTGAAGTTGCTCAACACAATTTTGGTAAAAAAAATGAGTATTTTTTAGTCCAATTTACGTATATTTACATTATAATATCTTATTACTTTAAAATTAATTAAATCAAAATTTAATTAATTATAGTAGATTTCTTATTTTACTTTTCAAGTTAACTTAATACCAGTGAACTTGACCACGCTTCGTCCGAAATGAATTGTCATTTTATAAATTTGTTATTAATTAAAAAATTAAAACTTATTTTTACTACTATAGTTATTTTAAGATTTTTTTAAATATTATAAAATATAAAATATTATTGATGAAATTTATCACTTTGTTAGTCCTTTTTTGCTTTGGAGAGGTAAAGTTAAAATTTGAATTTGATGAATTTTGAGTTTTTATATTTTACATTATTGAATTCTAAATTAGTTATGTGTATTATTTAATGAAATTTGTAGAGATCAAAGTTACTTGACTGACGAACACATTATTTTGTCCCTATTTTCACAGAAACAAAGAAAATATAACAATAATAATAACGTCATATGTGTAATATATATGAGAGAGAGACCTTCTAGCAAAAGAAACAATTTAAAAATTCAAAAAGACATATAAACTTATGTAAAAAAATTGCAATTTTTATGAAGTTATAATAATTAGTTCCTAGGAATAAACAAATAAAAGAAAATATAAAGAGCAAAAAAAAAAAGAAAAAGAAGTGATTTGAGGAAATAATATAAATAACATTAATAATGAGATTAAGGGAAGGAAGTAAAAGAAATTAATAGCATTGATAATAATAGAAACTAAATATAGTCATTTTTTATATTTATTTCAAAAAAAATTCAGTCTTTTGAATTTTTTTAAAAGAACTTCAAAAACAAAACAAAATTTGAGGCATAATCTTTTTTGGATTTTTTTTGAGAAATTATTTAATTAAAATATAAGAAAAATTTCGAAAAAATTGATAAATTAAAAATAAAAATAAATTTTAATTAAAGACACAAAAAAATAAGACAAAGTAAAAGAAGAAATAAATTAGTAGAATAAAGAAGTTGGGAGAAATAATGTCAGCAATTAATTGGAGATAAATAAAAAATAAACTTTAAGTAAAGAAGTATAAAAAAAAGGAAAATTGTATATATTTCCTTTTTATAAATTTGTCCCCCCAAAAGGTTACATTTTCATATTTAACTTTAAACTACTCATTTTATTTTTAATAAGCTTATCTATAACCACTAAAATATTTATGACTTGTTTGAAACCACAAATTTCAAATGATTTTTTGTTTTTTATAAACTCAACAACTAGTCAAACAAATCGAAACAAAGTAAAGAGATTAAATAGATGATTAACAGACAAGGATCTTTTCATCAACCACAGGACGCAAGTCAAGTTACGGATATGATGGCTTCCTTAAGTTATCATCTGGAGGAAGTAATTCTGCAAATTCAAAGGGTGGTAAAATCGTCACATGTTATTAAAAAAAAGAGTCAAACATCACCACATAAACAATATTAGTTAGGACTTATATCGTAGTTTATTAATTTTAAGGAACTCCAATGCACATCTTATTACATGTAAGATGACACGCTTATTCAATAAGTATATAATTTGAACTATAAAGTTATTAAATTTGATTGAATTCGTAACGATCTAGACCATGGACCAAGTGACAGGAACTATACCCAAATTTGTATCCAACCCTAAAGCTCTCCACACAGCAATGGAACCATCCACTATGTTGTTTTTACATGGACTTTGAAAAGCATGTTCTGCATCACAACCCATAGTAGAATCACATTCATCCACCACTTTAGCTGTTACAGTCTTTCCGTTATTAGCGCGAATACGTATCATTTTACCACACCTTGAACGTCCTGCGAACCATCCAGTGGACAATGCTACTATTCTTTCGTTGTTGTCATGATATTGCCCATCACATGATGATGGACCACCCCCGTCTCCGCCTCTACTGAAGTCGTTGAATGTAAGTTGAGCGAGCGTTGACGAGGTGACAGGTGGCGAGCAACGGTATATTGGGTGTACACCATTGCAATTGACTGTGCCAGACGGACGACATGTATTGGTTGGAGTTGGAGATGGGACAGAAGGAGGGCTACTTTTGCAAGTTTTGGTTCCAACGTTAGGATCATCGTTACATTTTCCGTTTATGCAAATTAATTGACCGTCGCAATCGTCCCAAGTTTTACAAGGGCCGTTACATTGGGAAATGGCGTTAGAAGTAGAGATGAAAATGGTGAAAATTAGTGAAAGAAAGGCTAGATTGGACATTATGGCTATTTTTGTAATTATTGAGAAGGTTATATGTGTAACGAAGTGTTGATGGGTGAAGGAAAGTGTCTAAATGGATGAATACATATAGGGAGAAATGAAATTGTGAGTCTTAATTTTCGGCTAGTAGAGCTGTGCACGTGTCAAATATATGGATTGCCTTGAATTTGAATATGTTATTTATTAATATAAAGGTTAATTACTTGAGTTGAAATTAATTCGAGATAGGTTAAACAATGGATAATAGTTTAATAATTCAAATATTTCGTAAATTTTTTATCAATGAAGTAGATTGAGCATCATAAAGTTATTTTTTTTTATCATTTTTAATCTTGATGAAAAAAGTTATCTAGTGTGTATAATTAGTGAAAAGTGACACATATCCCTTAAAATTAAATGAGGTGCGCAAACTAACTCGAATACCCCACCTAGACTTTTGTGGCTATTCAATGCAAAGACTTGCATGGATGCAAGGCTTCTGACATTAGGATTAATAGATGGACTACAAGTTGATGGACTAATTAATACAAAATCTTGGTAGATTGGTTTGAAATTTCTTCACCTTTAGTTAGAGGGGCTGAGTTTAATTTCTTTGGAAATGAACCTTTTTTTTTTTGTTCAAAGCGTTATTTTTTAGAAATGAAGTATATAATGCACAAATTCAAATTCGTCAAGTTTCAATAAAAATATATAAAAAAAGGAGTGCATTGACCAAAAGTTCACCCATAAAAAGCTAATGGCAACGAGCTCGTCATTATACCAAATAAATATAGAGAGCAAAGTAATTAGTACTAATAACTTTTGTATAGTTGATTAATTAATTCTTTAAGAATACTTTTCTTCCTATTTTTTCTTCCCAATCCTTGAAAAAGTTTTTAAAAAATAGTTTGCTCCTGATTAATTAATTAATTAATTAAATTTTCAAGTAATTAACATTAGGGAAATCAAAATATAAAAGTAGGAGAGTAATATGGGAAATTTTTTTGACCGTAGAGAGATATGCTAATCCCTATTACTCTTTCCCTAGGTAGTGGCTGCTAATTAATTCATTTATTCATCATTGACTCAATTAATGGATAAATATATTTCTAGATTTTTTCCTCCAAAAAAATAAAAAGAGAAAAAGACAAGTTCGGGATCAAGTAAGGAGGATTGATTTTCTCATCTTAAAGTATCGAGCATTTTAGGAGTTTAGCATAATTATAATAGCGAGATTTGTGATGGAATATTACGGCTAATTATCACGTATTTTGTTAATGATTTATTATATAACTAATAAAAAAAAACTCATTATTAACTCAGTAATGGATGAATATATACATTTTAAGTATTTTCCTTAAATAAATAAAAAGAGAGAAACATAATCCCAACTAAGCAAGGAGGATTGATTTTTCCATTTTAATCAAAGTATAGGATATTTTCGGGGTTTAGCACAATAACAAATCACAATAGAGAGATTTGTGATGAAATTTGATGAATAATTATTCTATATTTGTCGATGATTTTATAATATAATAAAGTTAATAACAAAATTTATTAATAGGGACGAAATTTGTGAAAAGTTTCTTAATAGTTCTATTTTGTCACAAGATATTTTTCACACTCGAATTTGTGATGGATTATTAAGTTACAAATATCACGGATGAGCAACACATGACCCTATACTTAGTTATAAATCTTTCAAAGTATTTTGATGAAGACTATTTATGTTAATTAATTCTTCTAATTAAAAAATAAAATAGAAAGTGATAGTCCACATTCTAGAATAGTCTTGTGTAAATTCAATTGTCAATTTTCATAGTTTGATTTCAAACATATTTATCTGATTTGTCATGAAGGTCACATATTGTTAGGCATTTGATCTAGTTTATTTATATATAACCATCCGATACAAATAAATTTTTAACACTAAAGAGTTTGGCTACCTTGTGTTAACCCGAGACCTCTGGTTAAAGGTGAAGCACTCCCACCAGTGCACCACAATCCATGTTGGTTGCAATTCTGTTGGGAGCGTCACCTCCGAATGCAGTGCGCGATCCAGATTTGATCGGGGCTCCAATGTAGGCTCCGGACCAGATGGGAAATAAAAAAATATCTAAATTGCTGCCAACCTTATCATGTTGAGAATATGTTTGTGACAATATTGGTTAATTTGTAAAAACATAAATCTAGATAGATCATTATATTATTGATGAGAAACATTATATTTGTGTGTACCATAAATGATTTCCTCATTGTATATTTGGACTATTTGGCATATATTGTATGAATGATGTAGGATTGTTGTATTCTTGTTTGATTAAATACAAACGAGCTTTGACTCTTATTCTCTCCATTGTTCAATATGATATTATAGTAAATAAAGAATATGATATCGAGTCTTATAATTAAGAGTAAATAAAGATTATGATATCGAGTCTTCCACTGCCGTTCATTATTCAAAAAGAATTTTCACATATTTGGCAAATGAAAAAGAATTAGGTTCACACTTAAGTAATATATCAAGAATATGAGATTAAGTAAAAGATGTAGTCTTCAATAATTTAGATGAAATAGTTACACACAATTCAACTATATTTAGAAATTGGAATGGATATATATATTGCTTTGCTTATTGGAAATTACACATGGTACTCAATTCGTTTGTCTTAGTTACTGTTTGGACAAAGAATATTTGTTTGACCATAATTTTTCCAAATATTGTATAAATATTTTGAATTATTAACTATTGTGACTTTGTAATAGCTCACAATTCTATTCTTAGAATCTGAATCGTTCATCGTAAGTATATAAGCTTGAACCATGTGATTTCCAACTTGATAATGTGTTTTAAGGTTCTTTACCAATGGTATAAAGGGTATCAGAAGTGATTTAGGGTCATAAAGGACCTCTAACACCAGGCCAAATTCAAAGCATTTCTATCGGCTAAGTTTTGTCCATATGAGGGTCAACTTCAAACAACCATATCTCTTAGAATATGAAAAGTTAGGTGATCCATAACCTATCAAATTAAAGATCTATGAGTACTCTTTCCAACACCACCAAGTTTGCATTAATCCAAGTTTTGCGTAAAAAGTTATGATTGATTTACTAGAGACGCTCTAGCCGGGTAGCAGCTCCGCAATTGCTCCGTGTTACGGAGTGAATACGGACCTCACTGTCTGCTGGAGTAAAATTCCGACTTCCATCTCTTTTTATTTATTTTTTAAAGGGTATTTTCTTCCTAAACACCACCAGGGAGTCATCTAAATAGCCCTAAACGCGTAGAAAATTCATTTTTTTTTTTTTGATAATTGAATCCTCTCTTTCACTTCTAAAATTCTACGCTCAAGAACTTCAAGAAACATCAACACTAGGGTTCATATTTCAACATTCTCCATCAAACTTCCCTACTAAGGTATGTAAGGCTTCAATGAGAGTATTCTTTTCACTCTTATGCTTAAAGTATTTTGATTCTCAATAATTTCACAAGATTATTAGAAGTAAAGCTAGGATTTTTTATGAAATTATGATCTTTCTTCAATAAACTATGTTTTTCATTTTTTCACTTTGATTTTGAAACCTTATGGTACTGATTTAGCATGATTCTTAGGTCATTCAAACCCTTATTGATTTTAAGCATGAAAACAAGCATGATATTAATTACAACCTCAATACATGTTATTTTAAGATATGACTTTTGAGCTTAGCCTCATATATGATTCAAGATGATAAGTAGTTTTCATACCTATGAGCATTATATGAATATATGTTATTTTGGAAGGACTATCTGGTACCAAGAGGATGAGAGTTTAGAAAACTCAAGTCCCATAACTACACGCCGACATAGGATTATGTTTCACCGCTTTGTCGGTTGACCTTATGGCCCTGAGAGGCTCAAATTAGTGGATCCACATAGATATGATATGGTCTTATACTCTGGCAAGGTATAAGGAAGCCCTCCCAACTGGGTTAGCTATTGCACATCATGAGCTCACATGGTGTATGTCGGTTATAAGAAACTCCCCAAATATGCAAATTGTGTGATATGTTTTTAGGACTATATTGTTCATTTTAAGTATGCATATTTATGTATATGATCATGTAAGACTATTGAAAAAGACTCAACTATATGTAGATATTTTTATGATACTTGGTCATGGACTTCAATTGTTCTTGGAAAATCTTATTTCACTATCTTGTTCTTGATTCTCTAAATGATTATGCTAGTGTCCTCCCTTACTTACTCAGTACATTCCATGTATTGACACATATATTTCCCTGCGCTGCATCTTTTCATGATGTAGATTCCGACATTCGCACTCAGATTCATGGCTAGTGAGGTTGCAACACTCACAATTAGTTCTTGGTGAGCCCTCCTCATTTGGGGACTCCATTGTTTTAGACTATCAACTCCTTTCCTTGTGTTGTCTTTATTTTGAGGTAGCTAGGACCTTGTCCCGATAAACTTGTTTCCTTCGGTTTAAATGTTAGAGGCTTATATATTTCAGACATTAGTTGTTCAATCATCATGGATTTGTTGATTTCCTTATTACGACTTATTAAGCATATGTTTCAGCTTCCACATTAGTTTCATATGATATGCTTTGATATGTTATGCCAAGGGTTAGCTTGGGGCCACTCGTGGTTCCGAGTACCGTGTCTTGGTTGGGGTGTAGATTCAGGTTGTGAAAGACTTACTCTAAAATACTCTTTTTTAATATATGTAGTTTCTCAATATATAAATTTTATTTCAAAAAGAGTGAAGATTCTACATCTGAATTCGCACCACACATTAGTTAATTTGACAATCATACTCTGAATCAAGCCAAATAAATTAAAACAGAGGAAAAGAAATAGTAATTAACTAGAAATATTTCATAGCAAATTCTTAAGGTACACTAGTCATGTCCATCTTATCACATATTTTTTATACTAGATTGGCCATGACCCGTGCCAAGCACGGGACCAACATGCTTGATTTTGATGTCATTCTTTTACTGTAAAAAACAGTTCCATTGCATTTAGCAAAATGACTTTGTACTAACACGGGTAAGAAAATAATGTTCTCATGTACATGTGAAAAAAATATAAGCTCATATCTATGCCTTTGAACAATATTAATCATGTTTAAAATTTGTATCAAGATTAGATAAAATCAATCACTGATTCATATTAAAATAATAATAACCTGATCTGGAATTTTTATTATAGCAAGTTCATAAAACTATCCATAAATCAAATGTATATACTACATATCATCAAATGTGCTATTACATTTTCTCTCTACTCTGAGAAAGGTCAGTAGTAGTCAACAATATTCTTCAACTAAAATATTCAGTACTGAAATAAAGTAAAAATCTGTGACAATTAGGATCCATCACCTTCCATAGACATCGTTATCATTATTACTTATAAGCTGCACAAACAATTGTATTAAAAATAATAATAATAATAATCAGCAGAAGCGTTCCACAAGAAATCATGATCTATTTTTCTTGAATCCATTTTTGAAATTGATTTCCCCCCAAATTTCTAGGAACTGAATAGTAGGTAAAACATTATCATGCGAAATCATCTTAAAAGAAACAAAAAAGGTTACTGCATATACATTGCTCTACTTTCTTGCCTAAACAATTGAACAAATGTCATCATGTACAAGAATCTTTGGGCATTTCAAAAATGAATTGGGAATAACATATTGTTGTCTTGCACAAAAACATACAAGTCCAATCTTATGCCTCAACCTTTATCCTATTCTTTTTTATTATCTTCCTTCCAACTCAACACATCTTTTAGACCAGGAAGGACGCACCTCTGGTGTATCAGTTATTGTGCCCACGGTAAATGCTGGGTAGCCAAGTGCGGAGCGGATAACTGCTGAAAGCATCTAAGTAGTAAGCCCACCCCAAGATGAGTGCTCTCCTATTTTGATTAGGAAAAAGAGAGATACTTGTTATTGTAGAACCACCATTTGATTAACAGCTTAAACAAAATAGCAAAAACAATGTCAGTTCATGAGTGGGATATCACATAAACAACATTTTAATTTATTGTTATAAGTATTACATAGACAATGTTCATAACAATTTTTTTTTCATAAATAACAAATTTTGTATTGATAATTGTGCAGAAAACAACCATATACACATGTGAATAACACAAACTTAATTCACCCTAATATAACATCCCTAGAGAGTAATAGAACACATTTTACTCCTTTCGTTTCAGTTTATTTGTATTACTTTCCTTTTTAGTTCGTTTAAAAAAGAGTTCCTCTTCACCTTTTTAGCGACTCTTTAATTTTAACTTTCCATATGACATGTGTAAGATCAAAATGTCATTTTGTTACATTTTATATATTTTTAGTCTAAAATCACAAAATTCAAAAGTCTTTATTACTTTCTTAAACTTCATGCCAAAATAATTCATAGTCATTGTCACACTAACTCATCAAAAAGAAATTTCACTTAACAACACAAGCAATACCAAAAAAATAAATTGCCAACCCAGTTGATGCATGAATAGAGTCTTGCTTCAAGTCAATAGAAATTCAGCATAGCATCAAATTAAGCTGTATCACAAGTTCTCCTCCTCATCTAGGACACTTGCTTTATGCTTGTCCTTTAATCCAAGTGTTATTGTATTCATATTGCAGGCGTTAAAACTTAAGACGACATCCTAAGAACCTCCAATCTTCTACAATTATTTGATTTAGAGAATGTATTATTGAAAGAACTAAAACATGTGAGGTTGTAAACAATATGTTCACAAGGTTTGACATTTCGAGGGTATTCTAATTTTGGAATAAAGCTTTCTTTTTTATCAGCTAAGTATGATTCGGGACATAGCGTTATAACCTAAGTCACAATAAATGTTAATTTTTACCCCAAATAATAAGAGTAAGAAGAGGATGTTTTCACCAATCTTTGCAAGAAAAGTAAAGAGAAGATTAAAGAAAAGTCCTAGATCACAATTTTATCTAATTAAAAAGATCGAGAAGAGAGGAAGCATAAGTGGTATAATAGTGAGCAGAAGCTACCTACAAAAGTATGAATACAAGGATAGACTGAAAATCAAGTCAAGCAACATTCTAACTACCTCAAACTTCTGAGTAAATAACTACGAGACCCTCCAAATGGGTCCATTGGAAGGCTCCTTTGTCATTGAAAGAATTGTAGTTTGAATCCCAACACCACATTATGACCCACACAAGCAAAATCCACATCTCATATTGTGCTGAAAAAGTTGAAAATGGCTCCCAAATTAATTTTAGTGGAGTAGCTATAGTCCACATCTAACTGCATGCCCTTCTTAGCCAAGCCCCCAAGCAAATTGTAGAGTAACTAAATTAAATGTCACATGTAATAGTCAAGAAGATAGTACTTAAACATTTTTTTTATGATAGTGGTGTCTGGGCTAGCTTTCGTGCACCTCAACTAATTTCACGGGATACTTTTCATCTTCCACCAACAATAGGTACCAAGTAACTCTATATATCAAGCTAGGACAGAGGGAAAGAATCACCTAGTATTTTTTTTTTGTCTTTGCTGAATTTTGAACTAAAGACCTTAGGTGACACGACCCAAAGTACACCCTAGTCGTAACATGGCGTATATGACCCCGATAGACCCTATATAAGTCACTTTGCATACATAAACAATATAATAGAATCTTAAAGAGTTCAAAAGACAGTTTATTATCATGAGTTTGACAAAAAATGGAAGTCTAACATAAGTCTCAAAGACATTTATTACATCATAGGAGTGATTGAGATGTAACTCATACATCACATACAAAATTCGAATGAAAAATGATGAAAGCAATAAAAGAGTCTCGGTACTCAGATCATGAAGACTTACCAATCTTCAATAGTTTAAAAGGGATCACTAGCCGCGGGTATGGGAGGTAGGAGCACCGAACCCTACATTAGTGAAACAATGTCGGCAAGAGTATGCGTTAGTACATGGAATGTACCAAGTATGATATAAATGTTTTAAGAGTCATGACATCATGCTAAAAGGACTTTATATGACATGTAATGACCAAGCTAAATAATAAAATAACATGTTTGAAAACATAAGTCATAATCATGGTCAATGCAAGCTAAACATCTTTAAAGCATATTTGAGATACTTCTACAAGTAACCTTAGTTCATTATTGTGGGAAGTTTTCCATTAACCGACATAAACCATGTGATCTATAACATGGAATCTGGTGTCTATCCCATACATAAATGAGATGTCCATACTTGCCAAGGTAAGAACCATAAACTTCTAGCTTAAGTGGATCAACTAGCTAATGTCTATTTAAGACAAACCTATGGTGGCACATAGTCATGGAATAAGAAGATTGCTACTATAAAATCTAGCCTCTACTATGGGAGAGTTTCCATCTCAATATCCTCTCGGTGCTAAGCAGAAATCCCACAGAATAGTCATTATTCATATTCATCTTATTATCCATAGAAAGGCATAATCAAGTAGTCAATCCAAGCTAGAATTCATTAGAATAGCTCCTTAATCTTGATTCAAAGTTTCGTTCAGAAAACCTTTCAACCCTATGAATCCTTTATGTGAGAATAACCTTTCACAATAACAACCTTGATGCTTTTACTCTCAAGCAACCTTAAATCATTCATAATAACTTTATGAAAACATGCATATCTCCATAATTTCATAGTTCATTCGTTTATCACAAGATCGTGGTTGAAAAACATAATTGAAGTATGGGCAAGTGCAATTTCAACTAAATACCGTAAATTAACATCAAATAATGCATTAGAAGACTTAATTAATCATAAGAAATCATAATTGGAAGAAACCCATATTCTTTGATTTGAAACCCTAACTTGATAATTTGAGAATTGAATTGAAAACTTGAAATCTTTAGGGCCCTATGGAGGAAAGGACTCCATGGATGAATGCACACATACCTTAATGCCAAATCCCAAGATCAAATGGAGAATTTGGAGACTTGAATGGAACCCTAGCTCTTATTGTTTTTCCTTGGGAGGAAGAACTTGGTCAACTTTTAGGAAATTAAGAGAATGAGTTCAATTGGGTAATTTGGGGGTTTAAAATGTTTATATAAGCCTAGGAACGACATAGTATTAGGTTAGAATAATTAAAAAAAGACCCAATAGCCCTTAAAACAAAATTGTCAGACCATCACCAACGGTTGAATCTACGGTCTATAGGTCCAACTACGGACCATACAGGTGAACCGTTTGTGGGGTTCAGGGACTTATCTTTTGGACCTTCAAGCGATGGGACCATGTACGAACTGTACATGGACATCGTAGGTCTTAAAACATTTGAAAACATTTTACTTATTTTTCCTTGTCACCTACGGATGCCACCTATGGTCCGTAAGTGCTCTTACCAACCGTAGGTGGGAGCCGTCGGTCACACCTGCAACCCAAAACTGCATATTTTTCCATTATTTTCAAATTCGAGGTGTTACAATATGTCCCCATTGGGAAAATTCGTACTCGAATGGAACTCAAGACATCATAAAGAGGGTTGGAACTAGATCTAACAACCCAACATGAATGCAATCACATAAATGCTCATATCCGAGGATGAAAATCAACTCCAAGCTAAAACATATCCAAACATCATCCTATGGGGTTTATATGCAAATCATACTCAAATGCACATAAACATAGAGAAATTAATCAAGTTAACTCATTTATTTTCTCAAAATTTAAGATTTTCATGAATATGCATAAACGAGGAAACATGGGAATATCTAAGACACATGAAACCCAAAGAGTAAACCATGGGGAACTTAAATACCTCAAGTTAGAGTAGGAACGAAGGGAAAGAGATGAGGATAACGGGATATCATATCGGCCTCGGCCTCCCAAGTAGCACCCTCAACTAATTGATTCCTCCAAAGAACCTTTACGAAAGTAACATCTTTGTTTCTCAACTTTCGAACTTGCGGATCCAAAATCTCAATCGGAACATCTTCATAAGAAAGACTATCCTTTATACCAAGACTATGCAATGGTACTATAGATGTCGGATCACTATCACATTTCTTCAATAAGGAGACATGGAAAACCAGATGCACCGATGCCAAGTCATTAGGTAAATTAAGTTCATAAGCAACTTTACCAATATGCCTCAAAATCTGATATGGGCCCACATAACGGGGACTAAATTTCCCTTTCTTTCCAAATCCTATCACACCTTTCATGGGTGAAATTTTCAAATAGACCCAACCATTTACTTCAAACTCAAGATCTCTTCTTCTAACATCAACATAAGGACTTTTGTCGACTTTGAGCCATTTTCAAACTTTCTCTAATAAGCCGAACTTTCTCCATAGCCTCATGTGCCAACTCAGGACCTATCAAGGCAGCTTTACCAATTTCAAATCAACCTATATGAGATCTACACCTCCTACCAAAAAGAAGGTCTGGTGGTAATAACTGTAAGATCTTCAAATGGAGCCATATCAATGCTTGAATGATAGCTATTGTTATACGCAAACTCTATCAAAGGTAAATGATCATCCTAGTTACCCTTGAAGTTAATTACACAAGATCTCAACATGTCTTCCGAAGTTTGGATACTACGCTCCACTTGCCCATCAATTTGCGGATGAAAGGTCGTACTAAGCTTAACACAAGTACCATACCTTTTTTGGAAGGATTTCCAAAACTGAGAAGTGAATTGGTTACCACGATCGGAGATAATGGATAGGGGCACTCCATGCAACCTAACCATCTCCCTTAGATACAACTTAGCATAGTCCTCCACCGAATAAGAAACCTTGATGGGGATAAAATGAGCCAATTTTTTCATACGGTCTACTATAACCCAAATTGAGTCATGTTGTCGCCAGATATGGGGGTAAACCCATAATAAAGTCCATATTCAAATCTTACCACTTCCAAGTAGTGACACTGATATCTTGGGACAAATATTCCGGCTTTTGATGTTCAACTTTCACTTGTTGACAATTAGGAAACTTAGCCACAAATTTCGCAATATCCTTCTTCATCTCATTCCACCAATAGACCTCCCGCAAGTCACGGTACATCTTAGTGGCTCCGAGTTGAATGGAATATCGAGAACTATGGGCTTTTAATAAGATTTTCTCTCTCAAGTCATCTACAATTAGAACACATAAATGACCTTGATATCTAAGCACTCCATCTCCCCCTTGGGAGAAAGCCTCAACTGACTTCTTAAGTACTGCTTCCTTCAACTCAATCAAGATCGGGTCAAGACATTGCTTGACTTTCACTTCCGACACAAAAGACGATTCGGAACCATTGTGAACCATAACACCACCTTTGGTGGAATCAACTTATCGAACACCCAATCGGGACAATCTATGAACATATCGACCAACTCCTTCTTACCATCCTTAATATGAGCAACACTACCCATTGATAACCGACTAAGATCACCCGCCACTATATTCGCTTTGCCGGGGTGATAGAGAACACTCATGTCATAATCCTTTAGTAACTCAAGCAACCTTCTTTGACAAAGATTTAGATCTTTATGTTTAATTAAACACATATTGCACACTTTTGTGGTCGGTAAAAACATCAACATAAACACCATATAAATAATGCCTCCAAATCTTCAAGGTAAAAACAACTGCCGCTAGTCCTAAGTCATGGTAGGATAGTTCTTTTCATGAATCTTATGCTGCCTTGAAGCATAGGCAATGACTTTCACATTTTACATAAGAACACATCTTAACCCAATTCTTGAAGCATCATAATAAACAACAAACCCATTGGTTCCTTCCGGTAAATTCAACACCGGAGCGGAAGTAACTCTTTCTTTCAATTCCTTAAAACTCTTTTCATAAGCTTTTGACCATAAGAATTTGAATTTCTTTTGGGTCAATGCCGTCAATGAAGAATCGATCGAAGAAAACCCTTACAAAAACCTTCTATAGTAACTGGCTAAACCCAAGAAACTTTTACTATTCGAAGGGGATAGAGGTCTAGACCAACTCTTAACCGCATCCGTCTTCTTAAGATCTACTTCAATACCCTTCTCGAAAATAATGTGACTAAGGAAAGCCACATATCTTAACCAAAACTCGCACTTACTAAACTTTGCAAAGAGTTGTTGGTCCTTGAGGACTTGCAAAACAATCCTCAAATGATCGGTATGCTCGTCTTTACTCCTTGAATAAATCAAGATATCGTCAATGAACATGATCACAGACATATCAAGGTATTGTCCAAACACCCTATTCATCAAATCCATAAATGCAGCTGGAGCATTTGTCAATCCAAATTGCATCACCAAAAACTCATAGTGACCATACCGAGTTCGAAAATCCGTCTTCGGAATGTCATCTTCCTTCATCCTCAATTGGTGATAACCCGATCGGAGGTCAATCTTAGAGAAGGAACTTGCTCCTTGTAGTTGATCAAACAAAACATCTATCCTTAGAAGGGAATACTTATTCTTAATGGTAACCTTGTTCAACTCATGATAGTCGATACATATACGAAATGAACTATCTTTCTTTCGAACAAATAAGACTGGAGTACCCCATGGAGAGATACTCGGTCGGATAGATCCTTATCCAAAAAATCTTTCAATTGCTCCTTTAATTTCATAAGTTTTGTCGGAGCCACTCGGTAATAAGGAATAGAGATAAAAGTTGCATATCTGGGAGAAGTCAATACCGAAGTATATTTCCCTTTCAGGAGGAACACTGGGTAGATCATCATGAAACATTTCTGGAAACTCATTAACAACGGAGAACGACTCAAGAGTAGGGGTTTCAAAATCCATATCCCTCACTCTAACTAGCTGGTATATGCAACCCTTAGAAATCATCTTCATAGCTTTAAGACAAGAAACTAACTAACTCTTAGGCATATAATTTCCCTTTTTCCACACTAGGATAGGCTTATTTGGAAACTGAAACTTGACCACTCGGGTTCTAAAATCAATAGAAGCATAACAAGAATGCAACCAATCCATACCAAGGATAACCTCGAAATGTAATATATCAAGCTCCACAAGATCAACATGAGTGACTCTATGGGATAATGAGACATGACAATTTTTATAGACTCTCTTAGCCACAATAGATTCACCAATTGGAGTAGAGATAGAAAAATGGTCTAATAACACATCCAGAAGAATATCAAACCTAATAGCCACATATGGTGTCACAAAAGACAAGGTAGCACCAGGATCAAGCAAATCATAAACATCAAGATGAAAGACTTTCAACATACCAGTAATCACTTCGGGAGAACCCTCTTGTTAATGACGAGTTTGAAGTGCATAAAATCGGTTTTTCTTTAGAGAACTTGAACCCGAACCACTAGGCGGGTCTTGCTTACCTTCTCTTCCTTTAGACGTAAGTGATGGACAATCCCTTATCTTATGGCCACTTTTACCACAACTAAAGCAACCTTGTCTTTAGAATACCACATTTGGGTTCACGGAGACCACAACCTCCCTATTGGCTTGAGTCGTCATGGTTTGGTCTAATACTTGAAAAGTATCCCTAAACTTTACACTAGTCACTTGCTCGGCCAAAGGTTCGATCGAAACTTTAGGAGCTTGAGGAAGAGCTTGATATTCTACGTTCTCATTCGCATTCCTCCTAGCATATGTACTTCGAGGGGCCATATCTTGAAAAGCATCGAATAGGGATTAGGAGAAGGACATATAGAGTTACACTCTATCACACAACTTTAGAGTAATGAAAGAATTAAGTGGAGTTTCTTAATTGTCTTATAGGTTCTTATTCATAAATGTGGCTCGTTTCACACTCATGAACATGACTCTACTCGACGTGGCTTATGAGACTTTCTAGGACCTTTCTAAACCTTGTAATGTGAATACCAAGTTTGTCACGACCCAAAGTACACCCTAGTCGTAACATGGCGTATATGACCCCGATAGACCCTATATAAGTCACTTTACATACATAAACAATATAATAGAATCTTAAAGAGTTCAAAAGACAGTTTATTATCATGAGTTTGAAAAAAAATGGAAGTCTAACATAAGTCTCAAAGACATTTATTACATCATAGGAGTGATCGAGATGTAACTCATACATCACATACAAAATTCGAATGAAAAATGATGAAAGCAATAAAAGAGTCTCGGTACTCAGATCATGAAGACTTACCAATCTTCAATAGTCTAAAAGGGATCACTAGCCGCGGGTATGGGAGGTAGGAGCACCGAACCCTACATTAGTGAAACAATGTCGGCAAGAGTATGCGTTAGTACATGGAATGTACCAAGTATGATATAAATGTTTTAAGAGTCATGACATCATGCTAAAAGGACTTTATATGACATGTAATGACCAATCTAAATAATAAAATAACATGTTTGAAAACATAAGTCATAACCATGGTCAATGCAAGCTAAACATCTTTAAAGCATATTTGAGATACTTCTACAAGTAACCTTAGTTCATTATTGTGGGAAGTTTGCCATTAACCGACATAAACCATGTGATTTATAACATGGAATTTGGTGTCTATCCCATACATAAATGAGATGTCCATACTTGCCAAGGTAAGAACCATAAACTTCTAGCTTAAGTGGATCAACTAGCTAATGTCTATTTAAGACAAACCTATGGTGGTACATAGTCATGGAATAAGGAGATTGCTACTATAAAATCCAGCCTCTACTATGGGAGAGCTTCTATCTCAATATCCTCTCGGTGCTAGACATAAATCCCACAGAATAGTCATTATTCATGTTCATCTTATTATCCATGGAAAGACATAATCAAGTAGCCAATCCAAGCTAGAATTCATTAGAATAACTCCTTAATCTTGATTCAAAGTTTAGTTGAGAAAACCTTTCAACCCTATGAATCCTTTATGTGAGAATAACCTTTCTTAATAACAACATCGATGCTTTTACTCTTAAGCAACCTAAAATCATTCATAATAACTTCATGAAAACATGCATATCGCCATAATTTAATAGTTCATGGGTTTATCATAAAATCATGGCTGAAAAGCATAATTGAAGAATGGGCAAGTGAAATTTCAACTAAATATCGTAGATTAACATAAAATAATGCATTAGAAGACTTAATTGATCATAAGAAATCATAATTAGAAGAAACCCATATTCTTTAATTTGAAACCCTAACTTGATAATTTGAAAATTGAATTGAAAACTTGAAATCTTTAGGGACCCCATAGAGGAAAGGACTCCATGGGTGAATGCAAACATACCCTAATACCAAGCCCAAGAACAAATGGAAAATTTTGAGACTCTAATGAAACCCTAGCTCTTTTTTTTTTCTTCTTCTTCCTTAGACTTGAGAGGATTTGGGAGGAAGAACTTGGTCAACTTTTAGGAAATTAGGAGAATGAGTTCAATTAGGTAATTTGGGATTTAAAATGTTTATATATGGCCTAGGGTAGAGGGTAAAATGACATAGTATTGAGTTAGATTAATTAAAAAAAGACCCAAAAGCCCTTAAAATATAATTGTTGGCCTGACCGGTTGGACCTACGGTCCGTAGGTCCAACGACGGACCATACTGGTGAACCGTTGGTGGGGTTCAGGGGATTGTTTTTGGACCTTCAAACTACGGGGCCCATGTACCGTTGGTAGGTCTACCTACGGACCGTACATGGCCACCATAGGTACTAAAAAATTCAAATTATTTTACTTATTTTTCCTTGTCACCTACGGATGCCACCTACATTCCGTAAGTGCTCTTACCAACCGTAGGTGGGTGCCATCGGTCACACCTACAACCCAAACCTGCATTTTTTTCCATTCTTTTCAAATCTAAGGTATTACATTAGGGTTCTCAACCACTTAATTGACCACTAGACCACACCCTTGGACAAGACAATACTTAAATATTCATGGGCAGAAAGTAAAATAGATAGTAGTTCTAATAATTGTGGATACCTTAAGGACATGACAACTGCAGCCAAAGACACACCAAACATGGAATCTAAGTTGGGAAGATAAGATAGCACAAAATGACCAAAGGCAGATATCTTGATGAAGTGTTTTTTCATATTTGTGCAATCGTGTTTGCACACTAAATCATGAAACTTCTTGAGTGGTTTTCTCCTAGTCACCATATGAATAACATCAATGTCAATCTCAACAATTACCTGTTGAGGCTGTTATCTCCTGTATTCAGGTTAGTCAAAAATACAGAAACAGAAAAAAGATGAAATAGACAGAATGATTTTTAATCCGAGTCCACAGAAACCACTGTGTTTCCTTAAGAAATTTAATCCCCTCACTGTACCCGATGTTGCAGATTAATTCCTCCCAAGATAAAATGGATTAACCTGTTAAAGAAGTAGTGGTACCTCAAACTTCAATAACTTCAGCGAACGCTAGAACAGCAACAAGAGCACACACAAACTCAGTCGATCGACAATTTTATTCATGTAAGAAAATGTATGCAGAGAGGAAACATTTTCAGTGTTAGAAAAAATGAAAAAGACCTCTTATTTATAGCAATTTGCAGCAAGGAACACGTCTGTTCATAAAAATCTGTTCAGACCCATTTTTTCCAGAACATTGTGTCCTTTGAGAAAAGTAACGACTTTTCGAAAGGATTACCGTTACACGTGAATTTCAAATAAATTCAGTTGCGCCAAATTAATTCTGTTATTTAATTAACATTCTGAATTAATTTATAAGAGAAAGGAAATGATTTAACAAGATTGATTAAATAAATTTTGTCCAAAAAATATTATCAATCATTTGCCAAATCCAAATCCAAATCCGAAGCCGAGGCCGAGCGAGCGACGACGACGGCGCGAGGGGGTACCTTCTTCTTAACCCTTTAAGAACTAAAGGAAGTGTTTCCTAATATAAGGACAACAATTTCCTTTCTTCTACCGATATGGTAAAAATGACCTTTCATTTGCACTTTTGCAA
>JAJOOR010023028.1:0-15500 GCA_036250505.1 Solanum acaule | reverse complement strand
AAAGTTTTTGTTAACTTTCAAAATTTCATCTATACCACATAAATTGAGAGAAATATAGATATATAGATATTTTAAGTTGCTAATGATTGTGAGTTATAGTACGTTTTATGTCATTTTCATATATATTACTCGCTTTGTCCTGATTTATGTGATACAAATGAAATTTCAAAAGTCAGTGAATTTTTTATAAGTTTTTTTTTAAATTAACTTGTTATTTATTATGATTTATAATATATTTACGTAAAACATACTCTAAATAAAAATAATTAGCAACTTAAAATATATAAAAACATACTAAAAAATTGTTTAACTTCAAAGTTCATATGTACCACATAAATTAAAATAGAAACAGTAACATATATTGGGCCCCGTGCTGGCACGGGGTCCCACATCTAGTATATAGTTATTTTGGTAATTTCAGACAAAAGTAAGTTCCTTCTTCACTTTTTCCTCGAACCTCCTCTTCTTCTTTTTTCAAATTTTAATTTGGTGTTGGTACGGAGAGTTTATGCGCGCATGAATGTAACAAATACAATCGTCTGATATTTTAAAAATATGTAAAAAAAAAAGAAGTGGAAACATATAATACAACTAGTAAAATTATTCGCACTTCGCGCGGAAATTTAATATCACATAATTTATAAAATAATACTTACAATCTATCAGTCATTAAAACTAAAACACTATATTATCTTACATACAAGATTACGTAGTAACGAACATTAATAATGTAAAGGAAAATACTAATTATAACATCTTATCATTTATCCTTTAATCAATAATCTTTAATTTGATTTTATAATTTATCCTTTTGCCTCCAGGAAGTATTACTATTTGATATTTTAGGGAAATTAGATGAACATCAACATGAGATATTAAATTTTCTAATAAATAAATAAATAATATTTATATGTACTAACAAATACTTATAATAATAACTTTGAAGAAACATAAACAACAAAGTTTAAAACATGTACTAAAAAATAACAATTAATATCATAAGCATAAATTAATAACTGTAAAAAAAATATATCAGGATCTATAACAATAGAATGAAACAGAAAGGAAAAAAATTAAGTCCACTGAATGCACGGTGTCCCTTTAAGGAAATTATTCCCCTCTAGTACCCGAGGTTTAATAGAATAGATCCTCTCAGGATGGAACAAAAACAATGGTGTCAGTGAGTCATTCAACAGGAGTAAAATACTTGAATATTTAATTGTGCAGAAGAAGAAGTTTAGAATTTTCGTTGTTTTAAAATGAGAGGAAACCCCTTTATTTATAGACAACAAAGGATAGTGTGAACGAATGTTTATTGTGCCTTATCGGAAATGTCACAACTCTTCGAAAATGTCAGAACCTTTAATAAAAGTCACAATTTTTCATAAAAGTCGTAACTCGACATAAAAGTCGCAACTCTTCATAAAAGTCACAACTTTTCATATAAGTCACATATTTTTATGAAAGGGGATGACTATTTTTGGGTAACTCTTCATAAAAGTTCAACTTTTCAAAAAGTCATAACGTTTCATAAAAATCACACCTTTTCATGAAAGGGGAAGACTATATTTGGAAATAAATAAATTTAAAAGGAAATTTTTAGCTTGTGGTGGCGCCACGTAGACGGACCTAGGGTTCTCTTTTATATAAATATATGATTCAACAAATACAATCGTTTAACACTTAAAAATAATACATACAAATATAGGCACATAGGTGGAAACACAGGATACAATCTAAATCCACTATGAAATATGAATCCAATAAATATAATACATCTCAAAGAATATATAAATACAGTTGTTTGATACCTCAACAAAGGGTGAAAAATACAAAATACAGATAAAGAGGGTGGGGGAAGATAGATTTGTTTGTTTGTTTTTTTATTTAGCATCTCAAACAATGTCTATGAATTGTAAATATTCAAACTATAATTATAGATCGTTAATTATATACCCAAATGATAGTCATGTTTGAAATTTTCTCATTTATTTATTCACATCAAAGGAAAAAAAAATTTGAAACTCCAATAGTTAACACACCACTATATATTATAATATAAGTACTTCCTCCATTTTATTTTAGTGTCTTTCAAAAGAACGATTTTTTTAAAGCCAAACTCTTTAGTTTCAGCTTTTCATATAACATGTTTAAGCCATCAGATTAAAAGATAATTTTAATACATTTTTATATATCTTTAGTTTAAAACCACGAAATTAAAAAAAAAAAAAAAACTTTAATGTGAAAGGGAGGGAGAGTACTAGGTAAAACTATACATGTCATTTATTATTTATGGCGTTTACTTGAAGAAATGTTGATTAGAGCTTTAAGAAGGATTCGAGACTGGACCATTCAACAAAGGTGGACCATGCATAGGCCATAGCTCACTTTTGCTTTTTTGTTTTGTCCTTCAATTTTCTACACTAACTTGGACTATTAATTGGATCACACTTTTATATGGATGTGGTAGAATTATATATTCATATATATTGAATTATATAAATTTTAAAAGAAAAGATTCTTTGAGTCTTCTCGAAGGAAAAAGACCGCAAAGAGAAGTTCATGATATCTCTTTCAAATGAATTGTCAAAAAATTAAAATTTATAAATCGTGAATTCATATAACAATATAATTTAGTTATTGAGTTCATACATTTAATATGTCAAGAGAGATCTAAACAAAAGTTATTTAGTTTGTTCGAGCCAAAGCTTCTTTCTACGAGAGAAACTACATGTGACAAGTGTCACATTTTTTTTATTTTTTATTACATAGAATTCATTCAACTTTAATGGTTATTACATAAAATTATTTAACTTTTAATTTATCACACAAAGTCATACTTCTATTTTTTGTCATATAAAATCATTTAATTTTGTCCAAATTAAATAAAAATAAATTTCACCTAAGTTTTTATATCTCATAGTGTACATTTTATATGTGGATCTAATTTGATTTCAATGTGGCTAACATATTCGACAATTTAATTGGATGAAACACGTTGTGAGAGTGACTTTCCTTTAGATATCTATTTTTGGGTGAGTCAACTCTATATTTAGTTTATCCCATATTAATAAACTACAAGATCAAGACAAGGTAAATGTGGATTGGACCTCTTCTTCTTTAAAGTAAGTTTGTAAATTGTAGATTGATCTAGACTTGTTAAATTGTTTTCCCACACAATCCCACCAAAAGAATATTAAAACAAAATAAAAATATGAGGCAACTTCAGTTATCGAGGATATGATCTAGATATATAGGAGAGTACTTAGGCTGCAGATAGTGGCAGAGCCATCTTATAGTTAGGGGTTCGTCCCTTTCGACGGAAAAATATATTATTTATACATGGTTAAAATATTTTTTCAGGTATATAGTAGATATTGAACTCCTTCAGCTACTTCGTGTGTCTATATCTTCAAATTTTAAACTCCTTATTGAAAATTCTGGCTCCGCTATTGAACATGAAGGCTGATGGTCAAGTGTTCTGGCATGATTCGTTGTCATGGAAAAATCCATTTGCTTATAGCACTACATAAAAAGTTTGATAGTTTTGGCAACATTGTATGTTTTATATATTGGAGATTTCAAAGATTTTAATTGTCTTTATATATATATATATATATATACACCATATTATAGTAAGCTAAGCATGATGTGGACAACTCGTAAATATATAAGATATGTAAAATACTTTGCCACAACTAGTTTTAATCTTTTGTTATTATAATGGTAGTATAAAACTTGTTTAAACTAATTAAAATTATTGTACTCGTACTTTACATGCTTGATTTATTAAGTTTACTCGAGTTGAGGGTCTATTAAAAATAATACTCTTTTTACATTCATTTACAAGATAAGATAAGATTGCGTACACACTACCATCTTCAAACCCCGCATATAGGAAGAAGCTTTAAAGTGACGAAAATTGTGTAGATTTTTTTTGTTAGTTCCCAAACTTTATTAGTCACTAGTGGTGGCAAATGGGTGGGTTGGGTCAAATCTGGGCGGGTTGAAAATGGGTCAACATAAAATGGGTAATAATTCAACCCGTCCATATTTGATATGGGTAAATATAGATTGGGTAACAAATGGGTTGGGTAAAATACTAGTTTACCCATATTTTCATTATAGATAGTACTCTGCTTAAGAATTCAACATGGAGAAAATATTTTAGTCTTTTTTTTAGATGAAAAATATTGAAAATGCTTCATTTAGTTTTGTTGTATCATGAAAGTAAAAAAAAAATCCTATAACTTTTCAATATAAAATAAATCTATGTAATAACAAGGGGAAAATATTTTTAATTTCAAAGTAAATGAATATTTGCATTTTAGGACTAAAACATGCTTAATGCACTTTAAGCAATGTCAATACTAATACATGATTTGCCTATTTTACACTATTATTTATTATTCAATATAAAATTAAACAAATAAAAAATATAATTATAATTAACAAAAGAAATGTACATTTAAAATATATATTTTTGAAGGACCAAAAACTTCACCTTTTCAATTATAGAGAAAAATAACTAGTTCGGTAGAAGAACAAAAAAGGAAAGAGAAGTTACAATATTTTTAGTGATATCATGAATTTTGAGTGAATAAAGGTTAGAAGTTTAACTCATTTGGCTAATCCATATTTTACCCATATTTTTATGGGTTGAATATGAATATCAATTCATATTTTACCCATGTAAAAAATTACTCATCCAACCCATTAAAATATAGATGAATCAGACGGATTACTAAAATATGAGCTCATTTGACCGACACTAGTCACTGCCATAGGATTCTCTATAGCTGGACAAAGCTGCTACAGAAAAAAAGGAAAAGAGGAAGAAGAAGTAAAGTTGTTTTTAAAACAGAAAGGAATAAAGGGAAGAGGAAAAAGGAAAACCGATTAAATTAATTTAAATTAAATGGGGATAAAGGTAATCTTCTTGTTTTTTGACAAAGACTAGCCCTACTATAGATGACTAGCCATAAAGGTAAATTGTATGGTTCAAATTGCAGACGTGGTAATGCACACATGTTATGTTAGATGAGAAAAGACACAAAAAAAAAATAAAAAAATGAGAAAAGACAAAAAATGTTTCCCATCGGTAGTGTTCTAGATTCGCGCCACATATGACCTATTAGCATTGTTTATCGAGGATATTTTCATCTTCAGAAGTCAAATTCGAGACTTTTGATTGAGGAAAGAGCAATTTCATTCACTTCACCACGTAAGAGATGATAGTTTTTTCAATTATTAAACGACAACTGGCATTCGATTATTCTTTGTCCATTTTTAGTGTTGTTAAATCAATTAGTATAATTTGTTTGTCTTCGCATGTACTTAAGTGCTCGTTTGTACGAAGAATAAGAATAGTTATTAATTTCGTAATTAATTTAAGATACGTTTATTTTATGTTTGATTGAGATAAAATTATAAGATAATTTATTTTGGGATTGTAGTGTTATTTTTATCCCACAATAAGAATGACGGAGCGAGTCACAATATAAAGAGATGTTAATATGGTGCAAAAGAGAGAAATAAAATACCCTCTAATTAAAAAAATTCTTAAAAGGGTGTGCACAACAAAACACACCCTTGATTCTTTTTTATTTGTCACAATTTCTTTTTTAGAGTAAAACTATATGAACTTTGACTAATATTTTAAGAGTATTTTTCACCATTATTGATATGAAAAAAATTGTAATTTCTAATACTTTTTATATAGTTTTTAAATATCTAATTTTTTATTTTAAAATATTAAATTAATGTAAAACTTTGAAAGTTAATACTTTCGAAAAATGTAACGCGGCAGCTAAAGAGGAACGGATGGAGTATAACAAGCAAGATGGACCATAGGGAGAAGTTTCTTCCTCATTAATACTTAATAGTGATTTGTTAGGAAGAAGAATCATGTTACCAAGTTGATCTGATTATAAAGTCAACTCCAACATTATTGTAATGAGCATTAATTAATAATAATATGTTTAATTGAACAAATTCAAGCATTAGCCACCGATATCATCGATCCACTTGCTCTAAACCATCCATTTTTCAACTTCATTAATTTGAGAATGTACAATAGCTTCTTCCCATTTTTTTTAATTAAAGGGAAAAGGGTCAAAAATGCCCTTAAACTATGTGAAAAAAACAAAAATGTCCTTCGTTTATAGTTTGGCTCAAATATGCCCTTATCGTCAATACTTTGGTTCAAAAATGTTGTTTGCAGATAATTATAAACGGAGGGCATTAAATGATGTTTGCAGATAATTATTCAACTTTTGATTTATTACACTAAAATTACTCAGCTATGTTTATATCTTAAAGGAAATTTAAAAATATCGACAAAATGATATTTTTTTCTTTTTCTTCGTATATTTATTTTGAGATCCCACTAATTCAGCATTTTCGATAAAATATTTTGTTTGACTCTACAAACACAAATATCTCTATAGTAGTACCAAGCAAAAACGTTTTTTTTCCTCTATTAGATTAGCAAAAGTGTGACACAATAGTAATCTTTAACCATGACTGCAAGGAATTGAATGTCAAATGTAGGCAGTAGGCCAATACTATTCTTTTTCACAAGTAGTATTTTGTCAAAACATGATTCACAATACACAATTGTACATAGCCAAAAATAAAAGCAATCATGACAGAATATTTTTTTTTTAATTTTTCATTTGTTATCTGATAATCGTATTAAGGTTTGATTAATCCAAATTTGTATATTACATGACTCATTGTTAAAGGCGGTGCTTCCAACAAAATTAAAAAATGAGACGGATCGAGGTAGAAGATCTCTAACCATGACCATAATGCAATAACAATATGTAGATAGTAATCAGTATGGATCGTGGTAGAATGGTTGAGATTCCTCTATCCTTGATCAGAAATTTCATATTCGAGCCCTAATATGCCGAATGAAAAAAGAAGACAATATGCAGATAGTAAACCAATTCAAAACTTGAAACACAATACACAACTGTACATGCTAAAAATTAGAGCAATCATGGTAAACCAATTCAAAACTTGAAACACAATACACAACTGTACATGCTAAAAATTAGAGCAATCATGCCAGAATAATTGAGTATCTTAGAAAGGAAATTAAAAGGACAAAAAATCACTCTCATTCTTAAAACTAAGTACTGATTTTTGTCATATTTCCAAACAACAACCATATTGAACATGACCACTATATTCATCAGAAGTTTCTACTTTTGTCCATTTTTTCACTTTGCCATCACTCTCCACATCCAAATCCAAAGCATAAATACTATATAGTTCATCAAATTGGCCCCTTCCCACCAATATCAACTTCCCTTGACACGCTGTCAAATATGCCACGCTAGTAATCCCTGCTGGCAACCCCGCCAACTTCTGCCACGTAGGATCTTCCTTCACTGCCACGTCACCGCCTCGGCACATGTATAATCTCCCATCATCACCTTCAATGCAACTATGAGGAGAAGTGTTGATCACACTCAAGAAGTCATCTTCCAGTCGCCACTGCCACGTGGCGGTGTCGAACACCTCAGCATCATTCTCAAAGTGACCTTGCGCCCACGTAGGATAACCGCCGATGACGTGGAATTTACCTTTGTGAAATACAACCTTACATTCGTCTCTCTCCATGACCATGTCAGGAAGTGTAATCCACTCGTCTTTAACGACGTCGTATGAGAGTGCTGATTTCATAGCATTCTTTTCGTCATTGTGGCCACCGGCGACGACGATCATTCTATCGGAATCCGATGCACATCCGAAGAACGACCTCTGCTGACCTGGCATATCCGCCCCACGACGCCATGACCCGGATATGAAATTGTAAACGAAAATACAGTCCATAACCCGCCAAGTATCCGGGTCACACCCGCCAATCACTACTAAATCCGACCCGACTCCAACAATCCGGCAAAACCTCGGCAATCCATCAATCAACTCCGGTATCGGTGGCAAATCATACCAGGAGCCGTTTTCCGGGTCACATACAGAGAGCCGGTAAACCTGAGTAGAAAAAAGTGCAGTATCACCCTCTGGTTTTTTCACAGTAGCAACCATAGATTGTACCATGGCTAAAACGGTTCGGGTCAACCCGGAAACTTTCCGCCGCCGGCGAAACTCGGGCAACGTGATCTCGCCGTTCCAATTTTTGCATACTGAAGCTGCTTTAGAAAATTGATCAACAGGTAGACGTATGAGACATTCAAGAGCTATTTCATTAGGTAGCCCCGGGATCAGGTCCATGACTCTAGCTCGCTTTTTTTGGTATTATGATTTGGTCGTAAATTTGTATGGAAGAAATATTTGAAGTAAATTTAGTTATGTTTTTTCCTTTTTCAGATTTAGTAGAAATGGAAATAAAATCATGAATTTATGGGGCAAAATGAAAGGACATAATTTATGGAACGTTGGTTTGACAAAACCGTAAGCGTGAGTGGGTCCAGTTTTATAGTGTTCGTTGGGGATGGATAATGAGTAGTGACACAAGTTAAAGAGTTTACTTTGTGAAGTAGCAGTGGGGGAAAAGGGGAGGCACAGAGTCTAGAGAGGTTGTTTTCAGAGTAATACACAAGTAGCGCAACTTGGTGAATACGGCAATAAAAAATTATAATTGGTTGGCTATAATATTTATAGAGTTACAGGCATATAACGCGTAGAAGTTCTTGCGATTGTCACGTGCCATGACATCATTTATTTATTTTTTATCCAATCTATATTATATTGTAACCTGACTAAATTTAAATTCAAATTCATGCGGGAGTAATTTAAACTCAAAATATCCGATATTCCATATTGTATTAGAATTTGATTAAATTGGGTAGATTCAAACCTGAAATCTCTGTGCTTCAATTTGCTTGGTTCTACTCTAATTGTCTTGGCAAATATTTATGAGATTTTAGGACATTCAATCGCTCGGTCGAAAATTGTTAGTTAAAAATACAACTAATGATTGTGTATTTTAATTTCCAATATTTGTTTTGTCTTAATTTGAGTGACATTGTTTGATTTTAGCATGTAGATTTATTTTTTATTTTAAAAAAAAAGACTTTTTAATTTTGTAGTCTAAAATAATCTTAGACATTTGTATCATTGTATGGTTGTAGATAATCTTATTAAGGATAAAAAAGAAATTGTAAAGTTAAATTGTTCCTAATTATAAAATGGTGACATTATTTTTGAGACAAACTAAAAAAAAAAAAGAGCATCAAATAAATTGAGACAAAGAGAGTATCTCATAAGTCATATGGTCTCTACATCAAATATATAGCTAGGTTTATAATTGTAAAATAATACATTTATGTTAAGACTATATTTTGATTGATTAATCATGGTCAAACAACTAATTATGTGGCCTAATGATCAGTGAAATGAATTGAGAATCAAGTTTGACATTTGAATCAAGAATCATAATGAAAAAAAATTATTAAGTACTAATTTCTTCTTATTTCTTCAAGTTTTGATAAATAAAATTATATGATATTTATGCTAGTGCAGGTTGTACTCATTTGGAGTAAACGCTGAATATGAATACTTTTCTAATGGTTTCTTAGTCTTGGTCTTTTATTATTTAATTAACTATATTTGCTACTAACTTATATGCCTATCTGACTCCATTTGTTACTGTTTACTGCTTGTCACTAATAAAATAAAGGGGATAATAATCCGGAGTAAATTGACTTTATGCTACTTTACTTGTCTAATTTTTTTATTTTTGTATTTGACATTTGGTATTCATTTTGTAGTTTTGAATAATTTAAATTCGCATGAAATCTTTTATATTTTGAGATAAAGCACTTCCTATAAAAAGGGTCTATTATACATCATATGCTTGTCGAATCCCTTTTTAGTCTTCTTATCCTTAGTTCCTCTTTTCTTTTCTTCTTGCCCTATCCAATGTTAATTAGGCATGTTTCAGCATGCTGCTTTGATATTTTTGAATTTCAAACTAACATAATTTAATTAATTTTGCCGGATCTATACGAAATCAAAATGGCCATATATTCTAGGATGATTCAACTTTAATAAGTTGAAAAAATATTAACAAATTTATTATACTGTATATAGCTTAGTCTAACTTCATTATTTTCCACATGATATATTCTTAATCTTAGAATCTAAGCTATTAGTTTTCAGCACTTCAAATGATGATGCTTTCATAAATGTTGACATTGACAAATTTATAATCTAATTCATCATATATATATCTAAGCACATGAAACTAGTCTTTTCATTGAAATAAGATGCAATGAAAAAAAATAACTTTGCTAATGAACATGACAACTATGTTCACATTATTTTACAAGGTATTTGTTGAATATATCTAACGTTTATTTCACAATATCTACTTGAAATTATAAATTAAAAAAAGAGACAAACAATTTAGATATATTACATCAAAAGGCGGTGCCTTCTAGTAGATAAAAAATATTTGCGCATGAAAGTAAAACAAGTGAGATCAGAAGTGGGACGTACAAATTGAGATTGTATCTATTGTTGTTTTTCGATTAATTCGATTTTGCACTATATAAATTATATTAAAGGAGAGATGCTGCCTATAACATTTTTTTCATTTTCAAATTACAAACTTGAGTCACCAGACCTCTGTAATTAAGAGTGAAGGTTCGTAGATAGTATCTGTTTTTCTATGTTCCAACAGACAATGAAGCTATAGCTTGTTAAATAGCAAATCATAGAGGATTTATGAAATTTTTCGTTTTAAGTGGTGACTATGTTTATATTAGTTGTTGATTGATCAGACTAATTATTCTCTCTCTTTTTCCCTCGTTGCCGCCTTCTTTTTTTTCCGCATTCTATATCTATTCAAAGGATCATATAGTATCATTCACAATCCAACTTGAGAATATTATATCCCACGAAAAAAACATAAAATTTGTTGCCTTTTGTTCAACAAATTATATAACTACAATATTTTTGCCATGACTGTCCCATCATATACGTAGACTGTACATTAAATAAACTTTCTCCCAATTTGAGTTACGCAATATCTTGATTGATCATTGCATATGTGTTTAATAAATTAATTCAGTTGAAATTTGAATATCAACTAGTATTTTATACGTTTTCAAATTCGCCATCACAAGATAATCACTTGCACTAATCTAAAAAACGTACGACTACAAGACATATTTTTTTGCTAAAAAGAAGATAACAGAAAGACAAAACGTGCGATTTTATGCCATTCATGTTTGATTATTATTAGGGAAAATTATATAAAATAGCAAACTATTAATTCAAATTAAATGATATAACCACAGTTTCATTTAATTGTAATCTGTAGCAAACACTTGCCATTCGCCTCTCTCCCCAGAGAATCTCGCTCGCCAGTCTCCCTCACCTCTCTCACTTTATACAAACAAAAATGTATAAATTGCGTTAGTGTTTGTATAAAGCGAAAGAAAACTTTATATACACTTACAAATACATATATTTGCGTCATATACACTTATAATTATACAAATACAGATCTTCCCCTACCCTTCTCTTTTGCCTTTCTCCACTTTATACAAACACAAATTATACAAATTACAATGTATAATTTGTGTTGTATAAAGCGAGAGAGAGAGATTTGATATACAAATGTTTTATTTCGATTCAATTGTATACAAATTCAAATTGTATGCAGATATACAAATACGATTATTGATACATATACATAGTAGTTACATATATACAATTATCTAATCGATATACATATACAATCGTTGCGCCTTTATACAAACGAATGCCTACCTGCGATTTATACAAATCTGATGCTCCATAGCAAACATAAAATTTATTATGAAGCGCAATTATGCAAACTATAGCTATAACATACAAATATAATTTTTACGTTTGATAAACCTAAAATTTACTCTTATTATTATAGTTAAATAGATTAAAGCCCACCAGCCCAATCAAAAGTCAAAACACTATCCTATCTAGTTCCAACATGGACGAACAGATGCAACTTGGCTTAGACAATTCCACAATGGAAATTTAGACTTGTCCATATTTTACAAGACCTGTTCATATGTTTATTTATAAAAATATGATCATTTCAATCAGGTGTCATCTATTTCATAATTCAAATTCGAATTATTGATAACACAAAAAGTCTAATATGAATTAAATTGATTCTTTTGAATTTCTATACGTGTAATTCCCTCAATATATATCATAAAATATTTTTACATTTTTTCCAACAAAAAATGTTTACCTATTATGTCGAGTTAATCTTTTCATAAGTGAATACATAATAAAACGTTTATAGTTAATTTGTGTGAACCCAATTTCACACGTATTTAAATTTCGATTAGAAATGGACTTGACCTCTCATGCTTTTTGAAGTGTTGAGATTTTCCCTGTTGCTATAAGTTTGATAATGGTTCAACACCCAATAACAAACAGTTTTCTTTTTATTTATAATAATAAAAGCTAAAATAACTTATTTTTGATAACAAATGACCAAAAATAATTTAATTCTCAAACTATTTTAAGAACGTGAACCTTGAGTACTCAATATACAATTAATTAATGTATGTATATTCTTTTAGATGGAGCATATAGGGTAAATTTGCAGAAGTTATGTTAATGGGGGTGGGGTGGGGTCTAAATTAAAATTGGGTTCAAGAGTTTAAAATTTTTTGGGCTGATCCTATATATATGATGCAAAAAGAAGAAAAATGAATATAATAAGGTACTATTATATACACATTGTAAAATATATTTTTTGATTCAAAACTCACAATAGTTAAATTTTGAATCATTGTGAATTATTGTTCCAACAGTTATCATACAAATGCTCTGAAAGCTAATTTAAAGGGAGGAAAATTATTCCTGCCATATAAAGAATCTTGAAATTTGTCTCGATCTGATGTGAGACAGCTTTCTTCAACATAGTTAACATATATATATATACTTAGGTTTAATTATACACACCACGTTGAATCATATACTTAATATTGATCAAAGTAATTATACATTATATGTTATTTTCTTCCAACACAAGCAAAGTGATCAAGTTACATTCATCCAGGTGCTGGTCAAAGGTTGACAACAATTAGCAAGCTAAAATTTAATTAAATGATAAATTTTATATTGCTTAAATTTTTTCAAGGCCATATATGAAATTCAACAAGTTGCTGAAATATAATGTTCTTCAAGTTTCCATAAATTTCACTAGGAATTTGTTCTCAAATGACTCTTGACTCAAAACACTTTTCCTTTAATTTCTGTCCAATTTACATGCATGATACTCAATTGCTTGCTTCAATGAAGAAGTAAACATTATTATATCAAAGTCTCAACCTTTAAAAGCTCACTTTTTACCATGTTCTACCATTGATATTAATTAGTGATTCATGATTTAAATTCTACGAGTTCAATTTTTAAAGATTTTAGTGGACGTTTGATTATGGAAATAATTATTTTTCATTTTATTTGAAAATTTTAAATTGGTGTGGAAGTGGTGCTTGACCATATATTTTCTACAAAGTATATTTAGAATTTAGATGTATTTTTTTTTTTTTTTATATCCCTTTCTAAAAACTAGCAAAATCACCAAATTTAACTAACTTAACTAAAACATATTATCAAATTCACTCTAAAAGAGTAATATCTCAAAATAGATATAGATTAAATATCACATACTATTACAAATATTTTTCATTTTATTTGAAAATTTTAAAAATTAAATTGTGTTTGTTATAGTTTTTGCAGATAATTTTACTAGTTTGGAGGTACTTTTTCTAAAAAAAACATGAAATATTGGGGTTATTATTAATTAGGGTAAAATTTTGAAAAGGGAATCATAAAACCCGATTAGCCATGGGAATTTTTCACTTTTTTCTCCAGAATTTATTTTCACTCTGTTTGAAAATGATCTAGAATCATGTAGCACATAAATACATAGAAATTTAAAAATTAATAAAGGATATATCAAACAAATTAGATTGCTAATTAATTTTTTGTGCAAAACTAGTAGTCTACTACTATCCGAGACTTAATTATAGCATTAAAATACGAATGAAAATCCATACTGATTTTTGTTGGAGTAAATAAAAAGCTGATATAGTCAAAAGTGAATGTGATTACTCTTTCTGGAAATAACCCTAAAATTGTTAGCTTCTTCATCAATGAAAGAAAATATTACTGTAAATTGAAGCAATTTGCATGTTCAATTTACTTCTCACAATCTGAAATTTGACGAATTCCGATCGATAAGCAGCGCCGTTTGAACATGTCTGGGTCAAACGACGGTGACAAGAATGGGAGGAAACGTAATCTTCCTTCATGGATGAGTTCAAAACCCGGTTCAAGTGGTTCGGGTCAGAGTAAATCAAATGATGAAGGTGAGACGATGGAGACAGCTGAGCAAGCGAAAGGTAGACGCAAAACCAACCATGGCAAAACACTTCCCGACGAAGCTGAGAACGAAGCACATTTTTCAAATTTCTCAAAACTTATGGTATTGTAGAGTTGTCCTTAATTATACTAGCTGCGTTTCTTATGTTATCGCCCTAATATAGGAAATGAATATGGAGGATTTAAATAGTCAACACGAGTAATTTTAGCTTCAGTTATTATGGAATGTGCAGAATAGTATAGGGCGGAATGGTTCATATAGTTGATAGAACTAATTTTGACTGTTTTTGTAATGAATTTGGCTGAATAGAGAAGAATGAATGTAGAAATTTATGTTGTAGACTTGTACTGATTATTATGAATAGGTCAAATATAGTAGAATGAATGCTAATGATTCATACAGGACTGAAACTAATTTTAGTTGTGTTTGCTATGAGATGGATCGGATCGCTTAGAATGAATATAGAGGCTTCATATAGTTGACAATTTGCTAATTTTAGTTATGTAATCGGTTGGATAGCATGGAATGACACAAATATATAGGATTAGCATAGTCAAACCCAACTAATTCTAGCTGTGTTTGTCATGAAATGTGTTGAATGGACTGGAATGAATACGTATTGTTTCATATAATCAGCCCAAGTGATTTGGGATTATGGAGTATGTTGATTGATTGATTTAGCTCGTTTGTTGTTCTATATTCTGAGTGCTGCAGGAAGGGGTTGTATTTGTCCTATCAGGTTTTGTCAATCCCGAGCGTGGTACATTAAGGTCCCAGGCTTTAGAAATGGGAGCCAAGTATCAACCTGATTGGAACTCGGAATCCACACTCTTGATCTGTGCATTTTCCAATACACCAAAGTTTCGTCAAGTTGAAGCAGATAATGGAACAATTGTATCGAAGGTTTACCTCTTCCTTTTGCTGTATAACTGATGTTGATTTTCTGCAAGTTCATTATGATAGGAAGGAGGCTGATGTCCTAGGAGATAGTGATGCGTCTATTATTATGTGTTTCAACGAAATGAACGAAATCTAACTGTTGTACTACTTGTGTCTTCTCTGTTTCCTATCCCTGTAGACTTCAGTTTTGTCATTTGTTTTTGAAACAGAACTATTTTGCTTGATCCTTTCTTTT
>JAJOOR010023027.1:0-13201 GCA_036250505.1 Solanum acaule | reverse complement strand
AATTATGTTAAAAAAAAGTACTACAAATCACAATAGCTAAAAATTTAAAATATTTTTAAAATCATATAAAAATTTCAATAACTTCTCAAATTCCATAATATGACATAAATTAAAATTAAAAAATATATATATATTGGGCCCCGTGCTGACACAGGGTCCTATATCTAGTATATATAAGAAGGCATAAACTCTAGCAAATTAAAGTTGAATTGTTTCTTCCTATCATGGATTATTCACAAATTAAGACTATATTGTTATGCATTTTTTTCTTATTTTGCTTTCCTCAAGCAAAAGGGAATCATCATTGGGGGACATATACTGTTACTGTAATCTAATGGCCTCCCAAATGACTCCCCTAAATTAAGAGTTCATTATTTTTCGGGAGATAATGACATAGGATTTCATGTACTTTCTTCTGCTGAAAATTTTAGTTGGTCATTTAAATTTAATCAGTGACTTTGGACTAGAATTTTATTCGCTTGTCATTTTTGGTGGGGTAAGGAAAACAAAGCTTTTGTTGTATTTAATGATTATGATCATTGCGTTATGGATTCGCAAATGTGTGCCACAAATTATTGTTATTGGACTGCACACGAGGATGGTATTTGGTTGGCTAATGACCAAGGTGATAGTTATAGATATGTTACATGGTGAGGAATAAAAGTTTATGGTATATATTGTAATACCTTTTTTTTAATTGAAACCTTATTAACTTTTAAAATATAATAGTACTTCTTTGTTGAATTGCATTTTATTGAATTATTAGTGTACACAAATTAGATTTATAATTTTCTTGTTGTAACTTTTCCTATATTGATCATTCGATTTTAAGATTTTTGATTTCTCAATCACCTTCATCTTTTAACATTTCCCTTCGAACCATTCATGTCAAGAGATTTTGGAACGACGATAGAACATAGTAAGGAGTTGGGCGGGGCGGGAAGGACAAGATGAATTTTGTTAAAAATTTAAATGAGACGGGATATGTAACGATTTTTTGAAAGATTTCATTTGATCAATTATATTTAATTGGGCTAGAACATAGCTCTCTTTTCATTTTTGGTGGAAGTAAAAAGAATAAAGCTTTTGAGGTATTCGATGATTATGATCTCTGCAATTAGATCGCGCTTATATATTTGACTAACTATGAAGGTATTGATTACAAATATGTCAAATGGTGATGGATAAAAGTTTATAATATTGTAATATTTTTTATTGAAACTTTACCTTTTAAAAATAATAATACTTCTTTGTTCAATCGATGATTTTTAAGAGTTATTAAATTATTAGTTATAAATTAGATTTAGGAGATAAAAGTGGTAGTTAATTAAATTCGTTAAAGTTTGATCAGAAATTAACATGCTAACCAAAACGTGACGTGTTATTTATATTTTCTAACCAATTTACATATATTTTAACTATTTTAATGTGATGAAAATTACTAGTTTGTAACATTATTGTCATCGTAAATGAATATTTAATTGCTTTAATGTGTGTGACAAATCAATTTTGTATTTATATATATATTTTTTGGCCGATATCCGATGTGTCTAGGGCACATTAAATTAAATTCAGTAATAATTGAAATCTTATATTTATCTTAAAGAAAATTATTTAATAAGTAATGATCTTGTTTGATTCTTTTTTGATATAGAAAAGTTTTTTAGGTAATCAAGGGCAAATGTCCATAGTGGTAATTAGGCTTTTAATTTTGTAGTATATCAAAGTTAAATTATAAGTATACATATCTAATTCCACTTGATTTTAAGATTTTACTTGAAACAAAACAAAGCGACTTGCGAGGAATAAAAAAGATATATATTATATTTGATCATACTTTGTTATACTAATACTCCTTCTAGTCAACATTAAGTAAATTGTTGAAATCTTTTTTTCATATTTAACGTTCATTTAATGAGGTCCTTATAATTTTTCACATATTTTAGTTGACTAGTTTAAGAATATTTTTTTTAATTAAAAGGACTAGTTTAAGAATAATCAGTAGTGTAATAATTAAAAATAGATATTTTATTTCTTTAAATATATTTTTCTTAAGAATGTCAAATCTTAATAATTTACTTGATATGGACGGGAGGAAAAACTTACATAAATATGCTATATTAAGAAAATATTTGTCATTTACAACAATAACAATTTTTTTCACTTGGACATTTATAATACAATTTAATACATATTACCGAAAATAATTTATAAAACACATATAATACAAGTTTTATTGATGCATAATATATTCATTACACATTTTAATACATTGTATCAATTTTTACCAAACAAACATAATATATTTCAAAAAGCTAATACACCTATATTACACGAAAAATTCACTTTTAATATATAGTGCAGATTTATCATAATATTACTATATATTGCTATAAATAATAATAAATAAAAAAATATTATTATAATCAATAATTATTTTTATTAAAAAATACTCAACTAAATAATTTTTCCGAATATATACTAAGTCATTAATACAGTCGAACAGGACTATTAATGTTGATGGTATCTAATATCTATAAATTGAAATTTCATACTCTGCTCATAAAATTTGATTTTTTTTTCTTTTATAAAGGGGGGTAATTGTTATTATATAAAAGAAGGCACAAAGTATCTCAAATTAAAGTTGAATAGTTTCTTCCTATCATGAATTATTCACAAATCAAGACTATATTGTTGTTATGCATATTTTTTGTTTTTCTTTTGTTTTCCTCAAGCAAAAGGGAATCATCACTTGGACATATATACTATTTGTGAATATAATGATCTCCTAGTTGACACCCCTAGATTAAAAACTCATTATTATTTTGAGATGACAATTTAGAAATTCATGTACTTTCTTCCTATGAAAATTTTACTTGGTCATTAAATTTAATCCTGAAACTATTTTCAGTTGTTATTTTTGATGGGTAAGAAAAGCCAATATTTTATGGTATTCAATGATTTTGATATTTGTTATGGATTCGAAAATTCGTGCCAAGAATTATTGTTGATGGACTACAAAAGATGATGGTATTTGGTTGATTATCGAAAAAGGTGATAGTTACAGATATATTAATTGGTGAAGAATAAGATTTTATGATATTGTGATACTTATTTATTAAACCTTATTACCTTTTTTTTTTAAAAAAAGTTACTACTTTATAGTATTACGAATTTTTATTTTTATCGAATTATTAGTGCGCAAAATTTAGATTTATAATTTTTTTATTATAGTTTTTTCTATATTTATCATTCGATTTTAAGATTTCAATTTCTCATATACCTTTTCCTTTTAACATTTTCCTTCCCGTCATTCATGTCGAGAGAGTTTGGTTTGAAAATGGAATAAGAGTAGGGCAATCTCTTAGTGGGGCGGGCAGGGCGGGGAGGAGAAGATGAATTTTGTTTTATCTCCGAATATAAAATTTTGTGACACAAATTTTATATATATATCTTATTCAAAATAAAGAGATTTACGAAGAATTAAAAAGAAATATATAATATTTGATCTCCAAATCGCTCATAGCAATTTTGGTGGATTATCATTTGATAAGCAATACTCTCTCTAGTTATTAAGAAAATTGTTTGAGATTTTTCTTATAGTTTAAAATAAGTGAATTGTTTGTTCAAGATAAATATTTTGACTTTTTTCTATATTTACCTTCATTTAAAGAGATCTTAAATAATCATATTTTCTAGTTGACTAGTTTAGCAATAATTAAAAAAATAAATAAAAAATAGTCTTTAACTTCCCATTCTTGAATATATTTTTCTTTGTCAAATCCTACTAATACACGTAATATGAACTAGAGGAAATATATACTCAGTCATTAACTAATATAAGTCAAACTAGGCTAGTGATGTTGATGGTACCTAATATCTATAAACTGAAATTTTCATAATCTGCTCATAAATTTTGAATTTTTTTCCTTTTATAAAAGGGGGAATAATTATATAAAAGTGGTCATAAACTCTAGCAAGTTAAAGCTGAATAATTTCTTCCTATCATGGATTATTCACAATTCAAGACTATATTGTTGTTATGCATTTTTTTCTTTTTTTGCTTTCCTCAAGCAAAAGGGAGTCGGAAATATACTGTTTGTATATATAATAGCCTTCCAGTTGACTCCCCAAAATTAAGAGTTCACTGTTATTCTAAAGATGATGATATAGGATTTCATGTACTTTCTTCCTATGAAAGCTTTAGTTGGTCATTCAAATATACTAAGTGGTTTTTTGCTAGAACTGTATTCAGTTGTCATTTTTGGTGGGGTGAGAAAGCCCAAGAAATTGATGTATTTAATGAAGAAAATAATTGCGTTTCAGATTCACAAATTACCTCCAAAACTTATTGTCAATGGACTACAAAAGAGGATGGTATTTATTTGAGTAACGAAAAAGGTGAGGGTTACAGATATATTAACTGGTATTGATAATAGTTTATGATGTTGTGATACTTCTTTATTAAAACCTTATCAATATTAAAAAGTTATAATACTTCTTTGTTGAATTGCGAATTTTTAAGTTTATTGAATTATTAGTGTACAAAATTTAGATAATATAATTTTCATGTTGTAACTTTTTTTATATTGATCATTTAATTTTAAGATTTCTATTTCTCAAACATCTTTTACTTTTAACATTTCCCTTTCCACAATTCATGTCGATAGATTTTGGAATGCCAATAAAACAAGATTGGATAGGACGGAAAAAATGAATTTTGTTAAAAATTTAAAGGAGGTAGAACATGTTATGAGTTTTGAAGAAGGTTCATGCCTATAAATAAGTAAATTGTTCAATGTTTAGGAGAGTTTTTTTATACTTTTTTTTATATATATTTATCATTCATTTAATAAATTCTTAAATACTTTACGTTTTGTAAACTAATTTGAGGATAATAAAAAATAACCTTTAATTTCTATTCTTAAATATATTTGTTCTATGTCAAATTCTAATAATACACTTAATATGGACCATATGGAATATATACTAAAAGACAGTTTGGATTAACTTAAAAAAATAACTTTTATGTCAAAAATAAAAAGTAGGGAAGACCTACTTTTGATTTTTAATTTATTTTAAGTCATTTTAACCTTGTCAAAAACTTCCAAACTCATTTTAAGTCATTTTAAACTTATTTTAAGTTATTTTTTATATTTATTAAACATTTTTAACAATAAAAAATTGACTTAAAAGTATGTTTGACCAAGTTTTAAGGGAATCCAAACGCCCTCTAAGTCATTAATATAGTCAAACTGGGCTATTAATGTTGATGGTATCTACCATATCTATAAATTGGAATTTTCATAATCTTCCCCATAAATTTTAATTTTTTTTCTTCTTTTAAAAAGGGGGAATACTTGTATAAATGTAGCCATAAACTCTAACAAATTAAAGCTGAATAGCTTCTTCCTATGATGGATTATTCACAAATTAAGATTATATTGCTGTTATGCATTTTTTTCCTTTTTTGCTTTCCTCAAGCAAAAGGGAGTCGGAAATATACTATTAGTGTATATAATAGCCTTCCAGTTGAATCTCCTGATAAATTAAGAGTTCATTGTTTTTCTAAAGAAGATGATATAGGATTTCATGTACTTTCTCCTTATGAAAATATTACTTGGTTATTTAAAATAAATCACTGGATTTTTGCGAGAACTACGTTCTTTTGTAGTTTTTGGTGGGGTAAAAAAGCCCAAGCTTTTATTGTATTCGATGATGAGAATATATGCATTTCAGATTCACAACTTCCTCAGGCCACAGATTATTGTCAATGGACTACACAAGAGGATGGTATTTATTTGACTAGCGGACAAGGTTATAGTTACAGATATATTAGCTGGTGAAGGATAAAAGTTTATGATATCGTGATACTTTCTAATGAAAATCTTATTATCTTTAAAAATATAATAATACTTTTCCTTAAGTTTATTGAATTATTAGTGTATATAAATTAAAATTTTAATTTTCTTGTTGTAACTTTTCTTATATCCCTCATTCAATTTTAAGATTTCGTTCAATTTTAAGATTTTAATTTCTCAAACATCTTTTCTTTTTAATATTTATCTTCCCATCATTTATGTCGAGTGATTTTGACATGACAATAGAACAGAGTAAGGGAATGAGTATTAGTAAATCAAATGACTTCTATTAAATTTAATCACTAAATTAAGACAATAGTTATACACTAAGTGACCAATTAATTATTTGTATATCAATATATATACACTGATACATTATTATTAATCGTTAATTTTTTTATGTGGAATAAATTAATAATATGTTTTTACATCAATTCAAATGGTGAAAACTATCTAAAGATCTTAAAGAAAGTTCTAATATCTTAGTTGGTATAAAATTGGTACTTCTAAAATATGAAAATAGTGCGAAATTATTTTTTAAAAGAGTATGAAATTTTATGGCGCAATTCTTTTAGGTGAAAATAACATATTTTTGTGGTCAAAGTTTGAAAAAAAAAAATGCTAACCAAAAAGAATATATTACTTTATTGACCTCTTTCAAGTTTGTTTGTATTACATCATATTTAAGCTCACTTTATTCTAATATAATAAAATAGTAATTATATTTGATCACCAAATTACTCATAGTAAATCATCATTTGTTGATATAGGAGTATATACACTCTCTGTTCCTTTTTACACGATAGAGTCTATTAATTTATAGAGTCTTAAATATGTTAGTTACCATATTTAAAAAAAAATATTAACTTAGTGTTAATAAATTGAGATATAATCAGAAAATAAAATTATTCTTCTTTGATTTGTTAAAAATGACAAGTAAGAAAAATAATCAAATTAAAAAATATTTAACAAGTAAATAGAAACGACGAGAGTAGTACTAAATCATCAATGCAGTCAATCATACAATACTCCAAAATTGGTTGGGGGTGGGGGAAGTTAAGTAATTACTAATCAATTAATGTTGATAATATCATTGCTCATAATTTATTTTTTCTTCTTTTATAAAAGGAGGAATACTTATTATTATTATTATTATTATTATTATTATTATTATTATTATTATTATTATTATTATTATTATTATTATTATTATTATATAAAAGAAGCCATAAACTCTAGCAAATTAAAGTTGAACAGTTTCTTCCAATCATGAATTATTCACAATTCAAAACTATATTATTGTTATGCTTTTTTTTCTTTTTTTGCTTTCCTAAAGCAAAAGGGAGTCATCGCACGAAGAAATATACTGTTTGTATATATAATAGCCTTCCATTTGACTCCCCTAAATTAAGAATTCATTGTTATTCTGCAGATGACGATTTAGGATTTCATGAACTTTCTGCCTATGAAAATTTCACTTGGAGATTTAAATTTAATCAATGGCTTTGGGCTAGAACTGTATTCACTTGTCATTTTTGGTGGGGTAAGAAAAACAAAGCTTTTGTTGTATTCAATGATTACGATCATTGCATTTTGTATTCGCCTATTGCTACAACAAATTATTGTCAATGGACTACACAAGAGGATGGTATTTGGTTGACTAACGGTAGAGATCCAGGTTACAGATATATCGAATGGTAAAGGATAAAAGTTTATTATATTGTAATACTTTTACTTGAAACCTTATCTTTTAAAAATAATAATAAACTTCTATTTTGAATCGCTTATTTTTAAGCTTATTGAATTATTAACGTATAAAAAATAGATTTATAATTTTATGGTGCACCTTTGCCCTATCGATCTCTAGAATTTTATAAATCCCTTTTTTTTTTTACCTTTCCCTTTCCGCCATTCAAGCCAAGAGATTCAAAAAGAAAATAATTGAGTCTGAAAGTTTGATGATATATTTAATCATGATGATAGCATAAATAACCTATCTATTAATTATGGATAGTACAATTGAACTATTTCTAAGAATTAAATAACATATTTGAGTTTTTTTTTTCTTTCTGAAATTGTATTTATTAAAAGGTTTGATCAAGTTTGAAAAGAAATTAACATGCTAACCAATTGTATGGAGCAGCCATTTTTTAGACTTTTTGAAAAAAAATATCATTTCTAATTGTATTTCAATTTTATAAAATAAAATTGAACGTAGAAACTAAAGTATAGAAAATCGTAAAATTGTATGGAGCAGCCATTTTTCAAATTATTTTTCCAATAGCCAACATTAAAAAAAATTCACCAAGATACATTGCTAGCTGACCACTAACCGTTTAACCTTCTTTAAAAATATTAATTTTTCGATAACTTGATAACAATCGCTCATATGTCCTCATAAAGTTGGTAACATTTTTGTTGTATATCTAGACAAATATACCCCACTAGAGAAAGGGGGTTGGGGGTTGTTGAGGTCAATATGGTCAATTCATATTCCCACCAACAATTTTGGCCTATATAGTGGGAAAGAAATGGTTATTTTAAAATGTATATATAAGGTCAAAAGTTGTACATAAATTAAAAATGGATATTAGCATGCTGTAGCTATACCAAACACTTTACCAACAAAAAAATTCAACTTATTTCTAGAGTTTTGGGCAATTAAATATTCCATTTCTCTGACTTCATATCATATAAGGTTTCACCAATAATAAAAGGTTTCGAATTTAACTGAATTCAAATTAATTGAATCTCTAATAAAGATTGGATATTGAATGAGAGAAAAAAAAAATTCAATTTATCAAGTGGTTATCTCCATCTAAGGGAAATAGAGAAATGAGATGAAAAAAATTATCCTTCTCACGATCCTAATTAAACATTATTTATTTGTTTTTTATCGAAATTCACCAGTTCAACTGATTTGAATTCGTAATGTAAGTAGTCTACTATATGAGGTCTTAATGTTTATTACTAAGAACGATTTCATTATCAAAACTCAAACTCGAACTTCTTGCTTACTTACAACATTCATTAAGGGGAGTAATTGTTATTTTAATTCTCATATTAAAATTAAATGTACAATTATTTTATATCTAGTCTTACTCTTATAGACGTGCAGACCAAGTCGAGACCTTATTTGTCAATTATTGTCTGCATAATCAACTGTCAAGTCCACTAGTTAAGCAAAATTAGTGGACCATTTTTTATTAATTTTTTGGAAATCCATTTTAAGATGTTCTAATTTAGATTTTTATGAAAATTAATATAAATACTTTTTTCAAAAGGTGATATGTATACAAACTTTACTTCAATATTGTTTATTATCCAAAAATTATTTAAAACATAAATTTGAATTTCGCAATACACAAATTATTATTAATAAAATTGGTCAATCCACATATACCTTTCAAATTGAAACACTTTGTAATGATAGTGTCACCATATCCTTGTTAGAGTAGGTAAGATTTGAAAGGTTTGCCTATGGTGTTTGTTGATGTCAATTTGGTCTTCCTAGTCCAACATCCTTCAAATGTATCATCAAGCGCAATAGGATGTTTAAGTTTCTTTCGCTCTTAATAGAATTCGAGTTTTAGTTCAATTAACGACGAAGAGTTTTTGATGACAAACACTTTTTCCTTGATAAAATATCAAAATAATCGAACTAATAAATTTTGTATATAGGATGAATAACCCTAAAAATAGGATATTTTTCAAATAAATGACATTATTTCTTGCCTTGGCATGGTGGGTGGCTTGGTCCCCCTATGAATAGAATTTTAGGTGTATGAAAGTGTTGGTTTCCCCCTTTGTTTGTATATATGTCAAAATCACTCACCATTCATTATGTTATGTACTTTTTTTGAGTTCTATCTTTAGTTTTGCACTGCTATAGTTTTGTTTAATTAAGCTTTATTCAATTAGTGTTAATTGCAACATTTGAACCAAGTATTGAAATATAAGTCGTTTAAATTATTGTTGTATTATTGATTCATTCTTCAAGATATGAATTTGATTTCATTGTTTTATTAGCGTAGATGTTCGTCAACAATGAAAGTCATTGAACTTTAAATTTGAGTAGAGCAAGAGGAATAGGCCCTCGAAAGGCTTTCAGAAAGTAGGATTGACGAGTAGATTATAAAGCTAAAGCTAGAGTAGGAGCAAATCAATAAATCCAACAAATTCTTGTTCTATATATATATATATATATCGTTCCAAAATAGTTTCTAATTAAATTTTCTTCATGCTCCATGCTTAAAAAAGAAATAAATAAAAGGGGGGGGGGGGGAGTGGGTGGGTGTTCTTTTATATAATACTACTACTATATTCTCCTACTTTTTTGTCCTCTATTCCCTTTAATTATTTTGCTTCGAATTAGTGGGACATTATGCATATAATATAGTACTAGTATAATTAAAAAATATAAGAAAAATGTTTATATTGGGTGATGAAAGGACAGAGATTTGCGACGAAACGAAATCGTTACCCTTTGTACAATGCATTTTTCTTTCTAATATATTTTATATTAAAAAATAATTTTTAAAAATTTTATTATTTTATTTTAGTAATTTTATTTATAAGTATATGAGTATCTATAACTTTCACATACAAATCCGATTTGGGAGAGAGACTAGTCCTGAATTAGGATTGTTAGCCAAACTCACTCCGATGATGAGATCAAAAGAGAATTTTGATTTTTTTTTTTCATATACAGAAAAATTATAACTATATTTGAACCCTATATTCTTCCAGTAGATAAATTTAGAGTATATAATAGATAGTGTTGGACTAAGATTTTTATAGAGACAATTTAATGGTATATGATTTTTTTAAAAATATCTTCTACTTTTCCATTAAAAAAATAAATAGTTATCGCTTAACCTTTTAAATTAAAAATAATTTATGATATTCCTTTTTAATAACATAAAAAACTAATATGAAATGAACGGAATAACAGATATTTTTGCAATTATAGAACTCCTATTTTCTAATTTCTATGGTGGTGTGAGAGTGAGACCACCGACGAGATGGCCGTTACATTGAGATTTACAAAGTGTGGGTCCAATAATACCTGTCGGCCAACATCTACTATCTATTTCCACACGATTCTTATTCTCATTTAGTTTAAAAAAGAATGACCTAATTTAAGTTGAAACGGAGTTTAAGAAAAATAATAATTTAATTTTATGATTCTAAATTAAATTTATGTCAAATGTATCAAATGTTTTTAAATCTTGTGATCTTAAACATGTCACACGTGGAAAGTTAAAGTTAAAGTGTTACCAAAAAAAGAAATGAGTCATTTTTTTAAAACAGACTAAAAAGGAAACTAGACCATTTTTGTTTAACCGAAGGGAGTAACTTTTTTTTATTTTTCTCAATATTTATATCAGAGTCTAATTAATTTAAATTTCATATTAAGTTTATTCAAGAAAGAATGCATTGTATCAAAAAGAAAATTCTAATACGCTCAAATTTAAATCTTTTAATTAAAGACGGAATAACTTTATCACCACATTTGGCCAAAGCTATTGAATTTTTTCGTCCTTTTTTTGGTAAATTGAATAATACTCTCCATAATACTCCTAGCCGTTTCTAGACTTTATTATGATTCCAAAATTTCTTTATTTTAGTTAGTTAGAGACAAAAGCTGCTAAATCAAAAGAAAAAAAACTCTTCAATTCACATCTTGCAAGACTCTTTCATTCGAATAACATCCTTTTCTTTTTAGTCTATTTCAAAAAGAATGATATCTTTTTTTTGGTAACATTTATTTCAGCTTTTCATGTGTCATGTTTAAGATTACAAGATTAAATGACCATTTTGTACATTTGACATAACTTTAATTTAGGACCACAAAATTCAAAAATCTTATTTATTTTTTTAAACTTCGTATCAAATCAAATTAGATCATTTTTTTCTAAACAAAAAGAATAGTTATTATTCAAATGATTTGACAAAACTAATATAGATATGACAAAGTAACGAAATAAAGCCAGCTTTGTGTCTGCTAGACTATAGATTGATTTACTATCTTTAGTCGTAACTTTGAGATGCATTCACAAAAGAAGTCAAGTGGGTTTTGATGACCTTAAAATAAGGTAAAATTATAGAAATCTCATATATTTGGTTGTATTTTATCCCAAAAAATTCTCATTTATATAAATTTAAATTTTTAGTGTCTTTAAATATATTTTTTGGTTATTCAATATATTACAAATAATACATTACTTAATGAGAGGAATATATTCGAAAGTGGATGAATGGGGAGCCTCGGGTAGTTTACTGGACAAATTAAATTATCGTGACGATACTTTTCAACATCGAAAATTTTCTTCATCACGAGAGAGAATAAATATATTTGAGAGAGGATAAAGATATATCCGAAATCTGATAAAACATGTAAAAAATATTTGATAGTAGTAAAAATTACTATATGAATTAAATTAAACTTTATCAGATCTACCAAACCAATAAATTCCCTTATAAAAATTTGAGATCTGAAACAAATCTTGACCGTCCATTTCCACAATCAAACCTATTTATACCACTCATTTCCGCCCTAAATTTCTTGCCACACTTCTTCTTCTTCCCTGAAAAACCCCAAAGGAAGAAGAGAAAAGCCTCTCAGATCTCATCTCAAACCCTTTCATTTCTCTTATACTCGCCTTACCCATGGCTCTACTCGTTGAGAAGACCACCTCTGGCCGCGAGTACAAGGTGAAGGACATGTCCCAGGCTGACTTCGGCAGACTCGAAATCGAGCTTGCCGAGGTTGAAATGCCTGGTCTCATGGCTTCCCGTACTGAATTTGGCCCTTCACAGCCCTTCAAAGGTGCAAAGATCACTGGATCTCTGCATATGACTATCCAAACTGCTGTCCTTATTGAAACCCTAACTGCTTTGGGTGCTGAAGTTAGATGGTGTTCTTGCAACATCTTCTCAACTCAGGATCATGCTGCAGCAGCCATTGCACGTGATAGTGCTGCTGTTTTTGCCTGGAAAGGTGAGACTTTGCAGGAGTACTGGTGGTGTACTGAGAGGGCACTTGATTGGGGTCCAGGTGGTGGTCCTGATCTGATTGTTGATGATGGAGGTGATGCTACACTCTTGATTCATGAGGGAGTTAAGGCAGAGGAGGAGTTTGCTAAGAATGGGACAATCCCAGATCCTACTTCTACTGACAATGTTGAGTTTCAACTTGTGCTTACTATTATTAAGGAGAGCTTAAAGACTGATCCTTTAAGGTATACTAAGATGAAGGAGAGACTTGTTGGTGTTTCTGAGGAAACTACCACTGGTGTTAAGAGGCTTTACCAAATGCAGGCTAATGGAACTTTGCT
>JAJOOR010023026.1:0-13849 GCA_036250505.1 Solanum acaule | reverse complement strand
CAAGCCGAAAACACATGGGTGGCTTTGTATTTGCAACTACAAACCCTTTAGATTAAACCACAACCACTAGGTGAAATCACCATTAAAATACATCTAACCTATCAGCAAGCAAGACCCAACAAGAATATCAACCCATATTTGCTAAATACCCCAAGAATGGGGGTTTTTAGCCACACATCAAGAAATAAGAAATTATACCTAACATGATAAAGAAATCAACTGGGTATAAGAAATTAAACCTTGAATTAAGCTACGGAAGAAGAATAAAGAAGACCCACTTCTAACTTAGGGAAGATGAACTCCTTTCTTCAAGTCTCCACAAAACCCTCTCCAAACTTGAGAGAAAAATACTATAGACTAATAATAATTTTTACTCTAAAATGTTCCTCACAAAAGACTACAACTCTAAATAGTATTTATAGTTTTCACAGATTGTGCTGCGGAGGATCGTTCGGCGACATTAGTCGAGATCGCCGATGAACTCGACGATCCGCCATTTAATCAACTCATCGCCTTCAGTGTCTTGCCTTCAGCATCCTCATACTCTAGATCATTGGGCAGTACAGTACTGCTGCGCAGAACTAATCGACGACTCACCGACTGCTCCTTTCCTCGCCTTTTGATCCACTTCCTTCAAGGCTTCGCGTACTGGAACAAAGAGCGGTGCATGTCAATTCGGCGACTTGCCAAGTTGGACTCGGTGATCCGCAGACTTTCATTTCTTATTCTTTTCAACCCTTTTTGCTCTGTTTTGCACCTAAGTGTCCATGCTTCCAGTAAAACTTCAAATACCTGAAACTTAAGCATTTTAATCAGGTATTGAGATAAAACAAGCATTCGAGGAAACTATTTCTATTAAAATAAATCCCTAAATGAGTCCAATTTGTGGACTCATCAGATACAAAGTGTACAATGTTAGTAGTAAGAAGGTGGTTGTTAGTAGAGAACTTGTAGTGGATGAGTCTATCCACCATGATTGGGATCGAGATATTGTTGTGAAGAACCAAGGTGGGAGTACTTCAGTTGCAACTCCAAATCAGCAAAAAGGTGATACTCCCTCTAGTCCTATTAATGGAACAAAAAACAATTATGATGTTGAATTGACTACAGACCCTCCTGTTTTGAAGACCAAATCACTAGTAGAAGTTTATGAGCAATGCAATTTTGCTCTTGTTGAACCATCCTCATTTGAAGAATCAACAAACCACAAAGTGTGGATTTCAGCAATGGAGGAGGAACTTGCCGTGATTAATAAAAATGATACTTGTGAGTTTGCTGATAGGCCAGAAGAGAAAAATGTTATCGGTGTCAAATGGGTCTATCGAACAAAGTTCAATCCAGATGTCTCCATCTTCAAGCATAAAACTAGACTTGTAGTTAAAGGCTATTCTCAGCAGCCTGGAGTGGACTTTGGAGAAACATTTGCTCCTGTTGCGCGGCATGAGACAGTAAGATTTCTAGTCGCTCTTACAGCACAATACAAGTGGAAAATCTTCCATTTGGATGTAAAATCTGCATTTCTCAATGGATTCCTTGAGGAAGACATTTATGTTGAACAACCTGAAGGTTTTACAGTTGCAAGTGAAGAAGACAAGGTGTACAGGCTTAAAAGGCCTCTCTATGGTCTTAAACAAGCCTCAAGAGCTTGGTATAGTAGGCAAGATTCTCATTTGATGTTTCAAGGCTTCAACAGAAGCCTAAATGAGCATGTTTTGTACTTCAAAAGGCAAGCGGATGGGATGTTGATTATGATATCAGTTTATGTCGATGATTTGATGATTACAGGTGAAAATCCTCTTGCAGTTCAAGAAGTTAAAAATGAAATGCTAAAAGTTTTTGAGATGTCTGATCTAGGAGAAATGAAGTTTTTCCTGGGAATGGAGATATCTCAATTTTGTGAAGGAATTTTCTTGTCCCAAAAGAGGTATGCCTTGAATTTGTTAAAAAGGTTCAACCTTGACAAGTGCAAAGCTATTGCAACTCCACTTGTTGTGAATGAAAAATTAATGAAGGATGATGGCGAAGAGAGGGAAGATCCAAAAGTTTATAGAAGTCTAATTGGAAGTCTATTGTATCTAACAGCTTCTAGGCCAGACATAATGCTCGCTGTCAATTTGTTATCTCGATATATGCAAAGTCCCAGCACTAAGCATTTTGGAGCCGCTAAAAGGGTGTTAAGGTACATTAGAGGGATGATTAATTATGGAATCTGGTATAGAAATGTGGAGAATGGAGCACTTATTGGCTATTTAGATAGTGATTGGGGTAGATGTTTGGTTCTGGTTACTATTTTTCGTTTGGTTCAGACATTTTTTCTTTGAGCACAAAGAAGCAAGATATTGTAGCACAATCTTCAGCAGAAACCGAGTATGTGGTTGCTGCATCTGCTACAAATCAAGCAATTTGGTTAAGAAAGATCTTGTTGGAATTGAATTTGTTGCCAAAAGAACCAACAGTGATCTATGTGGACAATAAATCAGCCATTGCGATGGCTGAAAATCCGGGGAAGCATGGAAGAACAAACCATATCAACATAAGGTTTCATGCTTTAAGATATGCCGAGAAGAATGGTGAAGTTAAGTTGGTGCATTGCATCAGTAAAGATCAGCAGGCCGATATTCTAACCAAGGCTCTTTCCACTAAGAAGTTTGAGTTTCAAAGGTTGTTGCAAGGAGTTTCAATGAAAAATCTTAAGGAGGAGTGTTAGAAAATTAAGATTTGTCTAGAAACTCCTAGATTGGAGATATTTTCTATTAGATATGTTAGAAAAGTAAGATTTGTCTATAAACTCCTAGGTTGGAGATATTTTGTATTAGTTATGTTAGAAAAGTAAGAATTGTTTAGAAACTCCTAGGTTGGAGATATTTTGTAGTAGATATGTTAGTCTTGATTAAAAATTAGTGGTGGTTAGTGAGCCACATAGGTACATAGTTTGGTGTGAGATATTTTGCTTATTATGTGGTTGTAATTCTCACACTTTATCTATAAATACACCATATGTAATGAAATATCGAGTGAAAAAAAAAATTAAACTCAAGAAAACTTAAGCCTTCTTCTTCACTTTCAGATTTTCTATAGCAATTTAAAGCTGCTATTTCTTGTTGTTTACACCTTGTAGACCTGAAGTTCTTCTTCCTTAACGTTGTAACATGGTTCGTGTACTTTGAGTTTTTATTTCTTTAGACACTAATGAATTCGAGTTTTCTCTTTTGACATTTTTAGCCTTCTATTTTGTATCAGTATAATGTTTTGTAGTACTTGATGCTTGAGCAGTGTACTTACTGTATTTTCAGTAATTTACTTTAATCGAAAAAATCTACGTTCTTTTGGTATGTTACACTTTGATATTTCTCAAGTGCAGAACTTTGGATATCATTTCTAGTCTTGCTTTAATGCTTGAAGTTTGCCTGACAAGCACATGTCGATAGAAAAAACTTATACGCACCTGGTGTTTAAACTAAACCAACGAATACAACATTCATCACCTCGATGTATCATTGAGATTGGAAGGACCAAAACAGATACTAAGGTAATGAGATAATGTCATTCAAAATGGAAAAAAACTTAGTCGCACCTGGTGTTTAAACTAAACCAATGTATATAGCATTCATCACTTCAATGTATCATCGAGATATTTAGGACTAAATCAGATACTAAAGTAATGAGATAATATGTCAATTCAAAATGGAAAAACAGATTCTAAATGCAATTCAATGTTTGAAAGTTTGAGATAACTTTGATGCTACTACTACTCAAGTGCACATTTGCTTTTACTATTCCATAGACAATCTTGGATTCTCTAACGCAAGTGCTTTGGATTCCTTTTCTTTTGAAGGAACCTACTTCAAATGGTTCAATTTCTTTTGTCTAAAACAGATATCACCATAGAGAAAAGGTATAACATGCCATTCGAAAGATGGTACGTAAACTGTAACCATGAAAGTTAATGCTGCTTCTTCCCTTTACTGATCTTTGTTAGTGTAAAGTTTTGATGATAATCAACTTAACTATTTCAGGACAAATCAAAAAGGAAACAATCAAATAAGAAGAAGATTCTCATAGCAAGATTGAAGATCATCAATCAAGGAGACTGAAATCTAAAATGCACAAATCATGGAAGATTGCAAATCAAGGAAGATCACAAACCAGTTGCCAATAAATCAGAAAAGTGTAAGATCTTTGATTAGATCTCCAACGGCCATATTAAATCAAGGCAGCTGCAAGAATGAATCAATCAAGAAAGGAAGGAATCTTCAAATGACTACATACAATTCAAGGAAGCTGTAAGAATGAATCAAACAAGAAAGGAAGGGATCTCCAACGGCTATATACAATCAAGAAAGCTACTGAAGTAGAGACATAAGGAAAGGATCACAAACGGCTATTTGCAAGCTATTAAGGCTAAATCAATGAATAAGCCTTAATCTTTATTCTTGGAAAATAAGGATATCTTGCCTTTTTTCCAAGGATCAAATCTCTTGGGTTGCCATCTCTTCATAGGACCAGATTCAAATCTCGACCCTATATAAAGACATCACACTGCAAGTGGAAAGATGGTACAACGAATCTGAATCATCTCACCGCTCCCTACTCTACTTTTGATAAGCATTCTATTACTTAGTTCTACTGTATAAACAAAAAAGAGAGAAGAGAGAAAAATTGTTGGTAAGGCATTGTATAAAAATAGAAGAGTGAAAAGAAAGAGAGTGTAAACTGTAAAGTTACACTCAACTTTGTACTCTCATCAAAAGTTACCAAGGCTAGAAGAGTACACCCTTGCAACCCAAGGGGACTGGACGTAAGATCCACATTGGATCCCAACCAGTATAAAAATTATTGTGTCAAGTTTACTTTACGCATTTTCGATTCCATTCATACTTGTCTGCAATCTGTAGTCGACTGAGGTTCCTCTCAAGTCAACTACTCATGAGAAGAAAATCGAAAAAAATAGCAATTCACCCCCCTCTTGCGCTTTCAATCTTTCACTTTTGGAGAGCAAAAGTTATTCCTTCATTGAGGGTAGCTTTCCTTCCTAGCTTATAGTTCCACAACTCTGTTGTTATGCATCTACCACTGGGACCATCATTCATTTCCATCAAAGTAGCAGTTACCAAATCATAAGCGGCTTGTCCAAACTCATGCTTCAACCTGTTTAGCCTTTCGTCGTTATCATCAATGATGATTTCCTACCAAGACACAAGGAATAATTAAGTTCTATGTATTTTGATTCAAGGGGATAAAGATATGGAAAACAACTAGTATAAGTCTACTATAGTGCATTATTACCTTGGAACCATTTTCTCTTGTTACATCTTTGAAAGGATGCCAATTGGGATCCACAAGGTGCCCAGATTGAGCACAACTGAGTAGCTTTTAAATATGCATCTGTTCCAAGGAATTTGCTCTTGGTTATCTCACGAAATCTTGTACTATCAAGTTCTCCCATTCTCTTGACACCAATGGAAGCTCGAAAAGAGTGCTTCTTTATTAACTAAATGCCATGAAACATGTTTCATTTGTCAAAATTTTCACCTTGTAAGAATACTTGAATGTTCAACAACATAAACTATAATAGAAGCTCAATTGATGGTGCATGAAATTTGTAATAGGTTGAGAACGAAAACTGAAAATGTAACGAATTGAACGTGCTATAGTCTGCTCCTAATCATTCTGATGTTCTTACTCCATTGGAGGAAAAATGGAAACTTGAGTGTTATTCACAAAATAGATAAGGGTATTGCAGAACTTGAAAGAGTTGTACATACATCGATCAGCTCCTTCCTGGCATCTGTTAACTCAACATTTGTCCGCTACTCTTTAACAACTAGAGCTTGATTCAAAGCTTCAAAATCTTCTAGTTCTTCTTTTTTCTCATTTAGGCTCTCTTCGATCTCGTCTAATTTTTTCTTCACCTCTTGGTCATCTCCCATTTGTTCAGTTACATTCTTGGCCCATGTGAGACGTTCAATCTCCAACTCAACGCTTGCTTTAAGTCGAGTTTCTTTTGAAACTCCATGTTCTTCTGACGGAGAGTTTCTTTCGCCTTTTGCATGTAAAATTCTCAAGATGTCAGAGACTAACTACATAACTACAGAAATTGAGTAAACACACAGAATGAGCTTACAACCTTTTGTTCTTCTGCCAAAGTCCAGACACTTTCATCATACCTCTTTTGCTGCTCTCTCATTCTTAAACACATAAAAGAGAAATTTTACAGTGAACCAATTCCCAAAATGAAGAGTAGGCCAAGACAACATATGTATATTCGTACACTATTCAATGACAGACAGTATCAACAAAGCTTAAGTGAGAACAAAGTTAAAAGTGGCTAAGTACTAGATTCTTGTGGCTTCATTTTTTATTAGTACATCTGCAAGGAAGAAGATTTCAGATGCATGTAACTTAAACATGGAAAAATGAGAGTGATGGATGAATGAAGCTTGTTTGAACTGACAGTAAAATCCAGATGAAGTTACTTATTCAGGTCCTTATGCCTATCCACTATCTTAGTTCTACAATATATGAGAGTATTTCTGTAACATCTTATTTTTGTACCTCATTGGTAGTAGTCTATTCCTTCATATGCTTATACCTCCATATACTTTATTTACAAACCAGTTAAGTCAAATCAGTTAAACAGCAATTTACATTCTAACTATTTCATGTTAATAATTTGGATGCCTTAGAGCATATGCTTTCTAACACAAACCATCTCCCATAGCATACATAGAGAAGTAAGACTTTCTACCCACGCGGCCAACTTGATTCAATTTCAGCAAAGTATATTGATTTGAAAGTAAATCCCTTGAATTCTTGATGAAGTTCGTTTGAATCCTTGTGGGTTGTGTTGTTGGAGCTTTCTTGAGATTGATTCACGTTTTTAGTTGTGTTTTCGAGTAGAATCTGATGTTATTTGAGGGTATAAATGATTCTAAGTGTTTGGGGAAAGAACCAATGGAGTTTAGAGGGTTTAGAGCAGGAAAACGAAGAAGGAATTTTCATCGGCCAAATCTGGGCAGTGCCTCCGCGTCGCTGACCTGCTCCCCAGATTTGGGAAAAATCGTTTCGCGGAGCGGAGCGGTCACGAACCGTTCTACCTCAAAAGTTTTTTCGAACCAAAAATTTAAATACTTCTCCGCGTCGCGGACCCACCCTCAGACAATGATTTCTTGATCTTTTCTCATGTTTAGCTATCTAAAATCATTCCTAAATATCATGAGATCTTTCCTATCACAAATCACAATCCTTGAATCCATAATTCAATTCAAGGAAAGTTAAGAGTCAAGCTAGAAGTTAAGAAGCAAGTCAAGAGAAGTTCTTTAAAGCTTTCAAAAGTCTCTTACAAACATTTTAACTTTGTTTCAAGACTTAAAGTTCAAGTTGAGTAAAGAGTAAAGAGTAAATATTGAAGTTCATTTCTTCAAAGAAGTATATGGGGACTATGTATTCCCGAAGAGTTTTAAAATGTTTTCACATTTGAACAAGAAAGGGAACATCGATTCCAAGAGAGCTTTTAAGCTAAGTTTTGAGTAATTATCTCAAGCCAAAGAAAGAAGTTTTTTTAAAAAACATATGAGCTAAGTATATTTTGGGAGTAGTATTGAGCACCGATATGGGGATGCGAGTTCATATTAACTCAAGTCTCCATAAACCATGTAGCCATCATGGGTAGTAAAGAATCATACTTTTTAGATGACTCATTAAGATGCTTTTAGCATAAGCTAGTGGATCCACTAGGTTAAGTAGTTCTATATGACGGCAAAGTATAGGACAGTTCTGGCAGCGTGGAAAAGACGTTGTATCACCACTTAGGCTCATATTGGTGATTGTCGGTTAGAGAATCTCCTACAGAAACTATATTACTTTATTATATGAGTAAAGTAGAGTTTGTTATTGCATTTTCTTTAACGAACTGAGTTATTTCCACTATTTTTACATGCTTTCTATAGATTGCATATGTTTTATTGCTTTATATTGAGTTAAGTTATTCAGGAGTTGAGTAAAGTCAAGGTAAGTGTTCCTTTCAGATTCTTTCAAGCTTAAGTTGTGTTTAGCATTCCAACTCGCATACTCGTACATTCAATGTACTAATGCCAGTTGGCATGCATCTTATTATGATGCAGACGCAGGTAACCAGGATCAGCATCCAGCGCCTCGTTGATCCAGTTTGAGCACTCAGAGTCTTGTGGTGGGCCTCCTTGCTTCCGGAGGATCCCTTTTATTGCTTTCAGTTTTATTATTAGATCATTAGGATGTCGTGGGCCTGTCCCGACATCCATCTCAGTTGTTTAGAGGCTTCATAGACAGACAGTTAGTTAAATTCATTTGTCACTACTTTATTATTGGCTTAGGTTTTTGAGACTTGAGGTTGCCATATTGGCTAAGTTTGAATGGTTATTTAAAGACATTCTAAGTTATTTCACAAGTTCCTTTTTAGACTATTTCTTGTGTTTAAGTCTTCCGCTGAGTAAGTAAGTCAGGCCAAGGGTTTGTTTGGGGCCAGCAATGGTTCTCGAGTGCCAACCACGTTCAGGGTATAGGCAAGGGGCGTGACATATAAATTGCAACAGTTGCAAGACTTCAATGCATTTAGTTTCTCACTGAAGCAAGAAACTAAGTTTCCACAATTTCTAATTACCAATTGCATGGCAAGCCCCTGACGCATCTCTTTACATTTCATCCAATGTACATTACTAATAAGTGATAACTGTAATTAGAGATGCCATAATTGCTCATAGACAACTCTAGAAACATTACTACTAATTAAAAAAAACAGACAATTAATTGCAAACTGGAACACCTTCCCCTCCTCCTTAGTCCGGGCTTGGGACCGACTGATTTAACAGGCGGAGTTACAAGGGTCCCCTAAACACAAAATGTAGCAACAAATAAATCAACACTACTACAAAAGAAACCACAAGGAGAACTACTATTGTTGCCGAAACAATGTGAGATCATATAGAACTAACAAAATAATCTTCAAATAAATGTATTCAAACATAAACACAAAGAAAAGAGTCGAGGAACAACTTGGAAATGAAGACAGGGAGGAACAGACTGGGAAGTGACCTCCAAGGTCTACCAGAGAAGCCTTTTTGTCCCTCAAAGTTGAGATGTATGTGGCATAATGCATATGGATAAAACAAACATGGTAATTTTGTTAAGTGAGGAAACAAAATACTAAACTAATGGGTAAAATAAATTTAAAATCCTAATTTTGAAGGGCATCAAGACACTCTTTATACAAAAATATACCGGCAATTCTGTCGAGATTGCGAGATATATGGCACGGTAAATTTTATATATGGTGATGCAAAAACTGTGTTCCAAAACTGCTTGATTGAAGCACGTGTTCCGTTAGACACATAATATAACACAATCACCGCGCAACACAGAGAAGATGAAGACCCTACATGTGGAATAGTGCTTCAAAATTGCACTATAGAGGCTGCCCAAGATTTGAGCAGTGTCAACACTTATTTTGGTCGACCATGGGGCAAGTTCTCTCGGACTGTGATAATGAAAAGTTATATCAATAAATTGATAGACGGATTGAATGGATTGAGTCTGCAAATAAATTTGTTGCTCCTCGCCAGCCATATTGTCTCGAGTACAAAAATACGCGTGACATGGACATCTGCATTGAATTTTACTGCCAGGTGTCTCATAAATGGTGATAAGTGGATTTCCGCAAACACTCCACGTTATTGAAATTTTTCTTTAAACAACATTAAGAATTGTGTTCTTACTAGTTTTCAAATTACAAAAATAGCTAGTAATATGTATCTGTCTTGTTTCTTTAAATGATTAATATAAATATCTAATTTAGTTAATTATTTCATTTTCTAACAATTAAAAATTCTCAGTGAAATATTGAATCTTTCATTCGTCTCGTATTCACTAATTATCAATGAAGAAACACCAAGGGAACTGGACCCAATTTGAAGACCATTTGCATTTATGTTGGGCTAAGCTCAACCTCGTCCGAGTCAGCCCATTTTTTGACGAACAGGTGTAAGGGAAGCAAATATACTGATTTAAGGAAGCTAGTATATACAAGTGTGAAAAAGTGATATACGTGATGACTGATAATATACATTGCCACAATAAGCCCAAAGGACTAAGCAAGAAATGGGCTAAAAGCCCATGATTATTTAACAGCTGTAGCCATTCAAATTTAAACGTTTTGGACCTAATGGTCCACAAATAATATGGACAGGCCGTGGGCCGGAAACCCAAAAGGTTGCAGCAGGTAATCTAGTTGTTGCAATACTTGCTGGGGAACTTTCGCATATAGCTACTCAAAAATTGTTTAATTATGCTTCATAACTATAGTTTGTTAATTACGATTCGTAGCTACATGTTATTGGGAGGAGAGTGGCAAGAGGGATTGGGAGAGGGAGGAGAGAGACAAGCGAGAGAGGGCAGAGAGTGGGGGAGAGGTGAATTGTATATGTATATTGTTAGATAATTGTATATATGTAACTGGTACACAAATGTATTTGTATATCTGGCGAGCGAGATTGGAAAAGGGAGGAGAGAGGCGAGCGAGAGAGGGAAATAATTTGTCTAATTCGGATCTCATTTGTGTAATTTGCGAGTACGTTTGTATAATTTGCGTGCTTTTGTATAATTGAGTAATTCAAAGTCTGGAATTATACAAATATGATAAAAACTCAAAATAACGAATTGATACAAACATAAATATATGAACTTTAAACAGTTATACAAAATAATTATATAAATTATATTATACAAAATCCGCAAATTACATGTTTATACAAACTTTAAAAAGTTATACAAAAAAAGATTGAATGTATATGGTGATAAAACTGAAAAACCAAAGAAAATCATCATCATATACAAATGCAAACCATCGTATACAAATCAAACAAAGAATTGTTAGTTGCGAATTATACAAATGTGGCGAATTATACAAACGTGACTAATTATACAAACACGAAGTCAGCCCACATAATTAATGGTTGATGTTAGTTGTGAGTGGTAATTGTAGCAAACTATATCTATGATGACTAATTAAGTAGTATAAGTTTGCTTAACCGCGTAATTTTCCCTATTTCTTATTGTTAGATTCTTATTAACTTAGTTGAATTCCCAAAAGGAAAGAACTACTTTCTTTTGTGTTGATTTACTTCACTAATAAATTCGTTTATCAACACTTGTCTATTTTTCATCACTTAATCAACTATTTTGGTTAAGTTTAACTCATTCTTTAAAGGGATAAGGGTCTGAAAAATACCCCAACTTTGGTCGGATTTGTTGTTGCTAGACTAAACTTTCATAAGGACCTATTACCTCCCTAGATTATTTAATACCGTATTTTTTACCCCCCTGAACTATTTAATAGTGTATTTTAAAGGTATATATGTGACCACGTGGACACATTACTATTTATAATTTTGAATTATTTTTTATGTCCACGATGTTTAAGTCAAATATAATTATTTTAAATTGTTTCAAATTGAAAAGGCTTAAAATTAATTAAACTATGGGGTCAAAATTGGGTGTTCAACAATGTTTCATACGGAAAAATTAGGAAAATTTCCACTATATCTGCTTTCCAATATGCATTTTCCCAGTGAATTGTTTGGTGAAAAATGAATCTAAAAATTATGTTCTATAGCACAAATATCCCATCGATTCGCAGTGAAAAAACCTTTATTTATAATAGGGTTACATAACCAACATCAATAGAAGTATGTACCACAGACTAATATGATTTTCCTAAGTTGATTAACACTTACTTTGAACACTGAAATTTTTTCCTCAAATTTAGATCTATTTTTTTTTTAATTTGAGGCCAACTTCTTAAGAATTTGCCAACAAGGGTGAGCCGATGGATAACACAATATTGAAGAAAATTATTCAAAATCGCCGAAGGATTCATCTTAGTTAAATAAAATAATTGTTAATGACCACAATAATAATAAGAAAACATGTACACAAACAGTTAAATAAGACAATTGGACTTCAACTCATATTCAATTATTTTATGGCTGAGAATCTATTTGGACTTCTACTCATATTCAATTATAATAAATAAATCATAAGTTATAATTTCTAACTTATGTCGTTTTAGCTTATTTTGACTCATAATTCAATCATTTGCTTATATTGCTACTTTGTTAAGATCCCTTTGACTAAATATTAGCTTCCCCTTTCATAAACTTGACAGTGGTTTATAGAAGAAAAGACATATTTTGAGCTTCAACTCAATAGATTTCCATCAGAAAAATAGAGATAGTCCGGCGGACTCGAACAATAGTATCACATGCAAAATAATAATGAGAAGAAAATAAGAATATTATAATCAACATGAATGATGAATATGGAGGCAAAAGAAATTTTAAAAAAAAGACAAATAATTAGTAAAGAAATGACTTTTTTATTGCATTCAACGCCTTCTCTATGTATCTAAATACGAGTGAAACTACTATGTGTTTTTGAAAGCTATTTCATTCAATTTCTTCAGCTCATTTCATTCAACTCCTTCGGTGTTGATTTTAAAGCTAGGATAGCGAGATTGTAAAGGATTTTCAAATTCTCTCAAAATTTAGTTTTAAATGATTCGAGACTTGATATAAATTCAATGTGTAAATTCATATAACTCACGAGCTCTCTAAGTAATGGTCCAAATGCTACAAAAACCAAGAAAATGAAAATGACATTTGGCTTTCTAAGGAAGGAGAAGTAAAAATGACATTCTTTTTTTAATTAATTTCCAATATTATTAATTAGATATATTTTGTCTTTAATTTCAATACGATCATAGATCAAATCATTTCAACTAGTACAATCTATGATGTCTTTTCACTAAAGTAACATAATTAAGTTTTCTAACAGAAAAATTGCAAAACTTTCACCCTAATAACACAAAAATCACTACTACTGAAAAATTATTTTTCGATCGATCGGTGATGTATAATCAGGGGCGGACCCACATGGGTTCCAGGCGGTTCACCCGAACTCCCTCGGCAAAAAATTACGCTGCATATATAAGGTAAATTTTCTGTATTTATGTAGATATATATATATATATTTTGAACCCCCTCAATGACAAAGAGAAACTGATACCCAGCGGTAGGTCCCCTTGAAATTAAGCTTTACGTCAAGGGTTCAAATCCCTCTGGTAGTGCTTTATTTTTTCCTTTCTTAGTTTCAGCTTTTTTTTCTTCTAAGTTTCAGTTCCATTTTTCACATTTTTTTTTAGTTTTTTATTTTATAAAACCCCTGGTTTTAAACCCAAAAAAAATCAAGGGTCCGCCACTAAAACTCTATACTACTACTTCCTTGAAAAATTGTTTTATTGACTTATTTATGTGTTTATACTTTTATTTTTCGAACCCCCTGAACGAAAATCCTGGATCCGCTATTGTGTATAATGTCATAATTATGTGATCATCGATCTATTTAAAGTTGGAATAACTATAATTAAATCACTACACTAACTATTTCTCAAGAATATTATGTACAATGTCAGAAATTAAGAAATAAAATCGTCAATTTTATGATTTAGTATAGTATGAATAATACACCTAAAGATCATCATCTCAATGATAATGTTTCGACAATTAAGGACCATCACCCTTATCTCATATTTTATATTGTTTTAGTAAATAACACTTTAGATAATTCTATGGCTTGTATTTTACTAGAATTAAAGAAAATATTTAAATACAACCTCTATATTTGTATGACGGAGTTGATGTAGCTGGTGGCGCTGGTGGAGGTCCTAGCCATGCTAAATTAGTAGTACTATTAGTAGCTAAGCTAGAAAAAAGACAATTAAAAGGGGGGGGGGGGTGGGGGGTGGGGGGGTATCTTCGAT
>JAJOOR010023025.1:0-18020 GCA_036250505.1 Solanum acaule | reverse complement strand
AACCCTCATATCTGCAAACCAAGGTAAGAGAAACACTTATGGATTTAGCTTAATTCTCCTATGGAAGACTAGAAAACATGTTATTCATGCTTTTATAAGTATAAGGCAGAAGTTCCCACAAGCTAAGAACCCTCATATCTGCAAACCAAGGTAAGAGAAACACTTATGGATTTAGCTTAATTCTCCTATGGAAGACTAGAAAACATGTTATTCATGCTTTTATAAGTATAAGGCAGAAGTTCCCACAAGCTAAGAACCCTCATATCTGCAAACCAAGGTAAGAGAAACACTTATGGATTTAGCTTAATTCTCCTATGGAAGACTAGAAAACATGTTATTCATGCTTTTATAAGTATAAGGCAGAAGTTCCCACAAGCTAAGAACCCTCATATCTGCAAACCAAGGTAAGAGAAACACTTATGGATTTAGCTTAATTCTCCTATGGAAGACTAGAAAACATGTTATTCATGCTTTTATAAGTATAAGGCAGAAGTTCCCACAAGCTAAGAACCCTCATATCTGCAAACCAAGGTAAGAGAAACACTTATGGATTTAGCTTAATTCTCCTATGGAAGACTAGAAAACATGTTATTCATGCTTTTATAAGTATAAGGCAGAAGTTCCCACAAGCTACTGCTTACTTTCCTTAATTATTAAGATACTTTTCTCTTTTTTTTTTTGGTTTAAGTGTGAATGGAAGTTGATGTTCTAGAGGAATTTAAGTTATAAGGAGAAGTTGCAGAAATTGAGGTAAGGTGACTGCTCCATTTTCTTCCACCTTATGTATGAGTTTGAGTGATGAATCCTGGGTGTGCTGTTATAAAGAACTCAAGGGGGTGGTGAGTTCAATAATTGGTTGTATGATAAATAATATTTGAGGCTATTTTATGTGTATTGTTGTTGGTGCAACTTGGGTAATCTTGGAAAAGGATATATAATGCATGTATTGGGCAGAGAAGGAGGGTGTGTTGATACACATTATGTTAAGGGTTGTATGGGCTCATTATCCATCAAAGTTAGCTACTGTTTTACGAGGCTCACGGTGTGATAGCTGCTAATTTTAGTTTATCATGACTTATATTGTAGATTCAAACCTAAAAGGGGGAGGCTGAATCGTGATAGTTGTATTGGTCAGAGGATAAAGTATGTAAGGCTATTCAATTCCTTATTTCTTTGGCATGAATCCAACACTTGTATTACAAAGTAATCTTTCTAAGTGCCTTGGTAGTGTGACTGATTCATAGTTGCAATTCCTACTCCCTAGAGCATTAAAATGAATACTCTAATACTAGTTTATTACTAAATGTACGTGCTTACTCTATCAAGTATTAGCATGTAAGGTTTAAACTCATTTCATTGTCAAAGTACCCTTGGCATGTATTCCCCTTATATAAATTAAAATGATCCTAGATTACACATGGTACATATGTTTATATGTTGGATATATATATATGTTACCTTTTCACTTGTTCATATGTTCTCTTTATTGGTTATTACTCCCATTGTGTTAGAATATAATGTTAGCTCACAATATCCCTACTTGCTCTATTGTACATTTTATATGTACTTACTTGGAATATGTATCCGTCCATAAGTTGAATCTGTCCACATTCTCCCTTGGTTCCATGTTCATGTATACCTTGTATTTGATATTAGTTAGTGAGTATTTGGCTATCATATAGAGTTCAAATCTCTTGGCTGAATGTTAAATGTCTTCACTTGATTTGTGCTTCAATTTGAGATGTCCAAATACTTACTGTGTCATATAAGCTCCTAAGTATTACGTTGGTGTGACATTTGCTTCCCACGTCATTGTCAATATCGTAAGTCCATATTCGTATGTCTTCTACTACTATTCCATATTTCCAAATCTCAACAATGATTTTGACCACCAAAACAACAATCTCAAAAGAGTTATGATCATCAAAAGAACAATCTAAAAAGAGTTACGAACATTAAAACAACAATCTCAAAGATTAAAGAATCTAAGTGAAGCAATCTGTATAATTATGGGTGGCAGCCCAGGGGAAAATGCCTAGCATGGGTCGATCCCTATTGGTATAGAAGGGTGGCAGCTCAGGGGCGAAAGCCTAGCATGGGCCGATCCCAATTTGTGGAATTATGAGGACAACATCCCAGGGGTTAAAATGCCTAGCATGGGTCATTCTCTTCTACCACTGATCAGCTGGTCATTTGTATCATATGCCTTATAAAGATTTTAACATACAACAAAGAAAAGAAAAGAATATAACATACACGATTCCACAAGTATAAGCAAATGTGGTCTATAATCCGTATCTATTGGTATTTGATTTCACTTGAGCTCTTATTTTACATATGGTTGTATTATGCCTTACATATTCAGTACATTCTTTTGTAAAATAAGGGACGTTGTATTTCATGCTGCAGGTATAGGTACTCAACTAATAGATCTCCTCAATAGAAGCACATGATACTCAGCGGTTGCTGGTGAGCTCTAGATTGATTAGAGGATTTGCCGAGTCTTTACTATGCATATTTTCCTAGTGGTACAGTTATGGGTTCCAGTAGAAGCTTTGTAGACATTATAAAGCTATCATCTGTAATTATAGTTTCACTTGTCACATGAATCGGTTTAGCTAGTCGACATGTATTGTATAGGAAACTTCTCATTGGTAAATCCATTTGCATAGTAGTTTACTTTCTCATCATAGGTCACTTGTAAAACATGTGTTCATATGGTACTTGTCCGCCTCACCGAGGGTTTGGGTGTAACAACCTGGTCCATCTAAGATTTCGTTCCAGATCAAGTTTGGTATGACCAAGATTTTCTTGTAGCAGCCTATTTCTTTCAGCTAAGGCTTGGCAATTTATGGTTAACTGTTTTATTTTTTCTTCCAGAGCTAATTGAAGTTCACTAGCAGAGTTTTTGCCCTTGTGACTTAACTTTGAGTTCTTAACCTGTTCTTTTAATTTATTTTGAAGACAGTGATTATGTTTCTCAAGATTGTCATTTTCTTTTCTTAGAGATGCATAGTTTTCCATCATTTGTTCTCTTTCAGAACTGATTGACTGCTATGCATCTATAAGAGTACTCAATAGGGATTCTAGTTCCTTTTTAGGATATGAATCAATATTTACTTTAATGTGATGAAGACTTACCTTGCTTTCTTTGCCATCTTCTTCATCATCTTCAAAATCTATTTCAGCAATAAGTGCAAGAAAATCATATTTATCTGTTTGTTTTATTGCAGGTAGTGATTGATTTTTGAATCCTCCATTCTCAGATTCTTCTTCTGATGAGTCCCCCATAGCGGTGAATGTCCTTTTCATTGAGAGATCAACTTCTTGATTGGTCATTTGGCTGTTTCTGGGAATGTACTTATCATTCTTGATTTCTTTTACTCTCTCCGAACTGTTCCCTCTTTTTCTCTAGAGCTTTTAATGGACAAAACTTAATAAAGTGATCCGGACTTCCACACTTGTGACAAACTTTATCTATTGGATTTTCAGTGATTTTCTGAGAGTTCCTTCTTTGAAACACTTGTCCCTTTTTTAACATTCTTGAGAACCTTTTGGTCATTAGCGCAATGTTTTCGTCCTCAAAATCTTCCGGTGTTGTGCCTGTAAGAACCAAGTTCTTCTCCTCATTTTTGCCTCCAATTTCCTTTCTTGTTTTTTCTTGAGTTCATAGGTCATGAGACTTCCGATGAGTTCATCCATAGCTAACTTATATAGATCATGTGCTTCAGTAATGGCTTCTACTTCGCTTTCCCAAGACTCTGGAAGAACACTCAAAAGTTTTCTTACTGCCTTCCCATTGGGAATTATTTCTCTTAGTGAGTAGATTTCATTAATGAAAGCAGTGAACCTGGTGTGCATCTCTTGGATAGTTTCACCTTCTGCCATTCGAAACAGTTCATATTGTCTGTTCAAATTATCAATTTTGGACTTTTTTACCTGAGTTGTTCCTTCATGCGCAGTTTCTAGAGTTTCCCATATTGCTTTGCATCTTGACATAATCAGAGTCGATTGTATTTGTCACGCCCCGAGCCTACACCCTAAGCGTGGCTGGCACTTGAGAACTATTGCTGGCCCCAAGCGAACCCTTGGCCTGACTTACTTAACTCAGCGGAAGACTCTAAGCATGATTAAAATGATCAAATGAGCTTACTCAAATAGATTAATAATATAACTTAGAATGTTAAAAGAATTAAACATTTAACTTGGCCAAAATGGCAACCCAAGTCATAACATAAAGTAAAATGAGAAGACTAACGGACTAATAACTGACTGTCTATGAAGCCTCTAAAACAACTGAGATGGATGTTGGGACAAACTCCACAACATCCTAATGAACTAAACCAAAAAGCAAATAAAGGAGTCCTCTGGAATGCAAGGAAGCTCACCAACAGACTCTGAATGCTCAAGCTGGATCAACGGGGCGCTGGATGCTGATCCTAGTTACATGCGTCTGCATCATAAGACGATGCAGGCTAACTGACATCAGTACATTGAATGTACGAGTATGCGAGTTGGAATGCTAAACAATACATAGGCTTGAAAAATTATGAAAGAAACACCAACCTTGGCTCTTCTCAACTCATGAATAAACTTAACTCAGAATAAAGCAATGAAACACATGCATTATATGAAAAGCTTTATAAAACAGTAAAAGCAACTTAGTTCATTAAAGAAAATGGAATAACAAACTCAACTTTACTCATATACAAAGTAATATAGTTTAGGTGGAAGTTTCTCTAACCGACAATCACCATTATGAGCCTAAGTGGTGATACAATGTCTTTTGACACGCTGCCAGAACGGTCCTATACTTTGCCGTCAGATAGAACCTACTTAACTTAGTGGATCCACTAGCTTAACTTATGTTGCCATATAAAAAATATGACCCATTAATACCCATGATGGCTACATGATTTATGGAGACTTGAGTTAATATGAACTCGCATCCCATATCGGTGCTCAATACTACTCCCAAAAATATACTTAGCTCATATATTTTAAAAACAAACTTCTTTCTTTGGTTTGAGAAAATTACTCAAAACTTATATTGCTTCAAAGCTCTCTTGGAATTGATGTTCCCTTTTGTTGCTTAAATGTGAAAACATTTATAAACTCTTTGGGAATACTTAGTCCCCTACTAGCTTTTTTAGAAATGAACTCAACCCTTTACTCTTTGCTTAACTTGAACTTAAGTCTTAAAACAAAGTAACAACGTTTGTTAAAGACTTTTGAAAACTTTAAAAAACTTTGCTTGACTTGCTTCTTAGCTTCTAGACTTGATTCTTAACTTCTCTTGACTTTGATCCTAACTTTCCTTGAATTGGATTATGAATTTAAGGTTCATGATCTCATATTTATGAATGATTTCATGATGTTTAGACATACCTTAGAGTGTTGGAATCAACTTAGAAACATAGGTACATTGCTAGGGAACAAGTACGAAAAGGTGGGGAACGAATGGGGAGAACTGGCGTCCCTGGCGCTCTGAGAGGCTTGGGGCGCCAGCCCTCAACATTCAGGGACCCTTTTGTGGGGCGCTGGCTGGCGCGACACCCCACCCCCATACCCAGGTGTTTGACGATTTTTCTTCTCCGTTTTTAACTCTAAACCCTCTAAACTCTAATGGTTCTTTCCCAATCCTTTATACCCTCAATATATGATAGATTCAAACCAAAATTTCACCCGGAAACATGAATCAAATCATCAAGAAAAGATCATCAATCCTCGAAAGAGGATACTTATTCTTGATGGTAACCTTGTTCAACTAAAGATAATCTATACACATCCTAAGGGAATCATCTTTCTTTCTCACAAAGCCAGTCTATACCTTATTCTATTGATGCATAATAGTCATAAAGCCAGTCCATACCTAGAATGACATCGAAATCTACCATGTCTAACACAACTAGATTAGCCATGGTGTCTTTGTGATTGATGGAAATGACACAATCATTATAAACTCGCTCAACTAGAATAGACTCCCCAACAGGTGTAGAAACACAAAACGGTTCACAAAGTTTCTCAGGAAGAACATCAAACTTATTTGCAACATAAGGGGTTAAAAAAGATAAACTTGCTCCTAGGTCTAGCAAAGCATAAATATCAAAAACAAAGACTTTGATCATACCAGTAACAACATCTGGAGAGTTCTTTTGCTCTTGGCGACTCGTGATCGCATAGAGGCGTTTTGCCCCTCCTCCAGTACCGAAAGTAGCTCCCCTAGGTGCAGCCCTATCTGGTGGAGCAACTGATGAAGATTGGGCTCTATTGCCCTAATTTCCACTACCTTGCATGTTATTAGGACACTCCTTCAAGAAATGACCCTCTTACCCACACTTGAAACAACCTTTCTGTCCATCACGACACTTACCTGGGTGGATCCTACCACACTTAACACATGCAGGAGCCTAGTTACCTCCTTGCACAACACTACCTTGAGACTGTGCAGGTCTAGCTCTGAAGTTCTGTGAATTCTGACCATTATACTCACTTTTGTTTCTAGGTACAAGGGCACTAGCAGATGATGGAGCAGGTCCCTTTTGCTTTTGCTGGAAGGACGAACGGTTCACATTACCTTTCTGCGGCCCAGACTCATTCCCTGTCTAAGCTTTCTTATTTCTGAACTCTTCCATGTCTCTCAACTTTTCTTCCTCAACCTGCTGCACATAAACCATCAACCTTGATATGTCCATGTCCCCGATAAACATTGCAACCCTACCTTTCTTACTCGATAGACGAGAGAGCCCAGCAACAAACAAGCTCATTCTACTCCTCATGTATGTAACCATCTCCGGAGCATAACGGGATAGTTAGGTGAACTTCAACCCATACTCATGAACACTCAAATAATCCTACTTAAGTATGAGGAACTCACGTACCTTGGCCTTCTTCAATTCTCGGGGAAAGAAATGCCCCAAGAAAGCTTCCTCAAAATAGGCCCAACTCGCAGGTGGTGCATCATCAGCTCTGCCCCCTTTCCACTGGTCAAACGAAGTCCTAGCAACATTCTTCAATTGATATACAACTAGTTCAACGCGCTCAGTAACTGCCACATGCATAACATCAAATACCTTCTTCAGCTCCTCAGTAAAGTTCTCTGGATCCTCAGTAGTGCTCGAATCAGTGAAGCTTGGAGGATTCATCCTCAGGAACTCACGAATCCTCGAAGTGTCAGCCTTTTCTTGTCGAGCTCCTCTCTGCTGCCCAGCTTGGTAGATCACAACTTGACTGAGCATCCTTATAGCCTCTCTGAACTCAACATTAGTAACTTCTCCTTGCGGTTGCACTTCAGGTGCATTGGGTAACTCTTGTTCCTCAATATTGCGTCTAGCAGGACGACCTCTGATTGCTCTTCAATGAGGCATGATTATCTGAAATATACACAAGGACGAATTAGAAGGAAACTTTTATAGAGATTAACTCTATCACATGAAATAAATGTGAAAGAAGTGAGATAGTTTCTAAATGTTGCAGCCTCCTAATTATAGATATGACGCGCTTCATACCGATAAATAGGACTCTACAGACACGACTTCATAGACTCCCTAGGACTTTTGAACTCTGGGCTCTGATACCAAGTTTGTCACACCCCGAGCCTACACCCTGGGCGTGGCTGACACTCGAGAGCTATTGCTAGCCCCAAGCGAACCCTTGGCCTGGCTTACATAACTCAACGGAAGACTTTAAGCATGATTACAATGATCAAATGAACTTACTCAAATAGCTTTATAATATAACTTAGAATGTTAAAAGAATTAAACATTCAAATTGGCCAAAAAAGCAACCCAAGTCTTAACATAAGGTAAAATGAGAAGACTAACGGACTAATAACTGACTGTCTATAAAGCCTCTAAAACAACTGAGATAGATGTTGGGACAAACCCCACAACATCCTAATGAACTAAACAAGAAACCAAATAAAAGAGTCCTTCGAAATGCAAAGAGGCTCACCAACAGACTCTGAATGCTCAAGCTAGATCAACGGGGTGTTGGATGCTGATCCTGGTTACCTATGTCTGCATCATAAGACGATGCAGTCCAACTGGCATCAGTACATTGAATGTACGATTTTGCGAGTTGGAATTCGAAACAATACATAGGCTTGACAAGATTCTAAAAGAAATATTTACCTTGGATCTTCTCAACTCATGAATAAACTTAACTCAGAATAAAGCAATGAAACACATGCATTATATGAAAAGCTTTATAAAACAGTAAAAACAACTTAGTTTATTAAGGAAAATGCAATAACAAACTCAAATTTACTCATATACAAAGTAATATAGTTTAGGTGGGAGTTTCTCTAACCGACAACCACCACTATGAGCCTAAGTGGTGATACAATGTCTTTTGACATGCTGCTAGAACGGTCCTATACTTTTCTGTCATATAGAACCTACTTAACTTAGTGGATCCACTAGCTTAACTTATGTGATTATCTAAAAAGTATGACCCATTAATACCCATGATGGCTACATGGTTTATGGAGACTTGAGTTAATATGAAATCGCATCCCATATCGATGCTCAATCCTACTCCCAAAAATATACTTAGCTCATATGTTTTAAAAACAAACTTCTTTCTTTGGTTTGAGAAAATTACTCAAAACTTATATAGCTTAAAAGCTCTCTTGGAATCGATATTCCCTTTTCTTGCTCAAATGTGAAAACATTTATAAATTCTTTGGGAATACTTAGTCCCCTAATAGTTTTTTGAGAAATGAACTCAACTCTTTACTCTTTGCTTAACTTGAACTTAAGTCTTAAAACAAAGTTACAACGTTTGTTAAAGACTTTTGAAAACTTTAAAAAAATTTGATTGACTTGCTTCTTAGCTTCTAGACTTGACTCTTAACTTCTCTTAACTTTGATCCTAACTTTCCTTGAATTGAATTATGGATTTAAGGTTCATGATCTCATGTTTATGAATGATTTCATGATGTTTAGACGTACCTTAGAGTGTTGGAATCAACTTAGAAACATAGGTACATTGCTAGGGAATAAGTACGAAAAGATGGGGAACGAATGGGGAGAACTGGCGTCCCTGGCGCTCTGAGAGGCGCGGGACGCCAACCCTCAACATTCAGGGACTGGTCTGGGGTGCGCTGGCTGGCGCGGCGCCCCAAGGGTGAACATTCAAGGACCCTTTTGGGGGGCGCTGGCTAGCGTGACGCCCCACCCCCATGCCCATGTGTTTGACGACTTTTCTTCTCCGTTTTTCATCTCTAAACCCTCTAAACTCTAATGGTTCTTTGCCCAAACACTTAGAATCCTTTATACCCTCAATATATGATAGATTCAAACCAAAATTTCACCCGAAAACATGAATCAAATCATCAAGAAACCTCCACTCACCAAGAAGTCAAACTCGATTCTTGTTTACAAAACTCTCAACTCTTCTTAACTCTAACCACCCAAGAAGTCAAACCCACTTCTTGTTTATAATTCTCACAACCTCTCTCTTAACTTTATCCCCAAGAAGTCAAACTCACTTCTTGTTACACAATCTAGGAATTGTTACAACTCAATAATAAACCTAGAACAAATCAACAAAGACTAATAACCCTAGACTTTAATTGATCAGACTTCAACATTCAATAGTTCAGAATAGAACAGAACTCGTGAACCTGGTCCTTACGTTGCTTTGACGAAGCTCTGCATTTTTTCTCCAATTACTACTGCTCTCAAGATGATAAATTTCATGAATATGCAATAGTTATCATTCTGGCTTTGCTGGAAAATTCTCTCGATTTATGTTTATGCAAAGACAACTTTTTTCCTTCAATTTCTTGAACATTTTATAGAGTTTGATTTGCCTTCATCAACTTCTACAAGGAAAGGAATTACAAATCCTTTTCCTTCTTGAACTTGTCTAGATTCACTTGTTTCCTTATTTGACTTGAATTGTTACTTCTTTATTTCTTTCCTTATTTGACTTGAATTGCTACTTCTTTATTTTTTTTCTTCTTTATTTCTTTCCATACTTGTTTCCTTCTTTTTCTTCTTTATTTCTGCACTTTTTCTTCTTTGCTGCAATCTCTCATAATTGTACAGGTCGTCTGCAGTCACGTCTGAGAACCTGGTTCACGTGATAGAGTACACATAAGACAACAAGTCGTGAACCATATTCATTTTATCAATGAGAAAATGGCCAAATGACCCCCCAATCTTTTAGTCGATTCTCAACTATACACTTATATTTTAGGAGAGTCATATTATCTCCCTGAACTATTTTATAGTAGAACTATTTGCTCCCTAATGCTGAGTTGACAAAGAAAGTGTAATTCACTTTCTTAAAGAGAGTGAGAGGCAAACTTTCTTACTTTTCTTTTTCATATTAATTTTCTGATCTTTTATGTTTTTCATTTTACTTTATTTTTACTTTACTTTTACTCTATTTATATTTTTCATTTTACTTTCTTTATCTTTTCATTTTACTTTCTTTATCTTTTCATTTTACTTTCTCTCTCTTCTTTCTCTATTTCTTCAGTACTCCACCAGATTTAAGTTCCCTGAAGAAAAAAAAAAGAGTATGAAATTATCTCACTATTAATAATTGTTACTAGTGACGCTATCTCCTTCTTCTTTTTCTCAAAAGAAATTGACTTCACTTGCAAAAATTAGAACGCCAGGATCAAATTAAAAATAAACACTTTCCCATAGCCAAGTGTTCATAAGTTCAAGCACAACACGAAATTGAACAATATAGAGAAAATCCAGTTGAGTAAATAAAACTAACAAAGCATCAAGGTCAAAATTAGTATCTTTTACAGTTAAATTTTTACTACTTCAACTACAACAACACACAAATTGAAGAAATCCATATCCGAATCAGATCCAAAAGTTGATTACTATATAAGTATATCAACATCAAATTCTTTAACATGAACAACCCAAATAAAATTTCTCCTTTTAGATTATTGTAAGCCAAATCAATTTGCTCAAGACTTTGATAGTTGGTAAACTTTTAAGGATTTCACCAATTAAATTCATATTTCATTCTTTTTTTTTAATCTTTTCAAACTCCAACAATATTCTCATCAGAGAAAACCCATTAAATATCGAACCTAGATATTCAAGATTGGCTATGTTATTGAGTTTTACCGAAAAATTAAAGTTCATATGCATATATAAGATCTATAGCTCTGTCAAATTTTCGGTTGGTGACGGATATCTCTGATAAAATTGTTCCCCAAAATCAAGATATTGAAATTTTTGAAGCCGATGATTATCCAATGGTATGAGACCCACAAATTAATTTTGAAAAAGGTCCAAATATTGCATGTTGAAATAGTTATATAAGAAAATTGGGAACTTACGTTAAGAAACTAAATTTTTTGAGGTTACAGATGGAACTTGGAGTTTCCACTTCAATGGCAGAAAATTTTTAGTCAAAGAAAAGGATAGAAAAAGGAAAAAGAAAAGAAGAAACCGGCTGAAAAAGAAAAGAAAAAACATAGAAGGGAAATAGAATAAAGAAAAAGAATAATTATATTTTTATATAAAAAAAAGTACCATATATGTTACGTGGCACCGCGCATGCAACACACTGCTTACCATAAATCTGGGTGTGACCTTTTAAGGGGTAATATATTCCACTTTTAAAATGTTTAGGGGGGTAATAGGACCCCCGTAAAATATAAGTGTGTAGTTGAGAATTGACTAATAGATTGGGGGTTCATTTGACCATTTTCTCTTTTATCAATCATCAAAACTACTTTATATATTCTCCTACTTTCCAACATTTTCCCCCTTTTTGATGATGATAAACAATGATTTGTTACACATCAAGACTCTTTGTCAGTCATCAAAATTACAAACCATCAAGACTCTTTGTCAATCATCAAAACTACAAACTTCATGTTCTTTCATTCCCCAACATTAACCTAATTATTATTAACATACAAATGGATTTGCTCATTTTGGCTTCATTAAGTTGATCACTACATTCTTTTCATAACCTACGTTTAAGTATTTCTTTAACCTTTTTTTTTCTTAAGAAACTGCATGTATGTTGACCAATTTAATAAATGTATATTTAATTAAATCATAAATTTGAAGGGGGGTTTGTGTAATTATTTCTTTTATTTTTTGGTTATAATGAATTCCTAGAAATATAGTTCAAGTTGAGTGATTTTTTTATAAAAGAAAAATCATAAGTTGAGTGACTTTATTGATACAAAACAAAATTGAGTGATTTTTTGAAATAATTTCACATACTTGAGTGATCTTTTAAGATATTAACGAAGGAGCAAATATGATAAATTTCACATATCGAAAGGATTTTAAGAAAATCTTTTCTCATTTATCTTTCATCACTACATAATTTGCTATCTCTTATTTTAATATAGGAGAGGTTTCACGCTCAATTAGGCACGTCCGTTCATGTGCCTGCTTCAGCGTGCTTCGAAAAAAATTTAAAAATTATTTCTTTTGTTTTATTTCAATTTAATTAGTGTATAATTTTTTTTGGAATTATGAGATCCGTTTTAGCTATGACTTTTAGTTTTAAATTCATATTCTTTAGTTATAGACATGTCTGCTTCAACGTGTTTCGAAAAAACGTTAAAAAATTATTTCTTTTGTTCTACTTTAATTTAATTAGTGTATAATTTTTTCGAAATTATGAGGATCTGTTTTAGTTATGACTTTTAGTTTTAAATTCATATTCTTTAGTTATAGCTTTATTATTTTGAATATCAGTTGTATTTGCTTATATCTTGTAACTATTTTGAGTAAAAAAAATCAACTATCGATGACGAAAAATACTTTAACTATGGACATCATCACATTAAATTTGCGCAAACAAAAAGATAATCTACTACCATACACCTATATTACGTATAATTTATTTTAGAGTGAAAATTTAAAATTCTTTAATTATTACAACTTATAATTTATCAATGTTTATAATATTTATCAAATATATATTTTAAACTTAATAAGATAATTTAATATTGATTAATTAATAACACTTAAAAATAAATTTATAAACAAATATTGGACCCTTGCCCAAGACGAAATTTTCTTAACTAGTATTTTGCCAATGTACATTTTTTTAAAAATAAAATAACATTCATTGACACAAATCACAATATACACATACAAAACGTGTATGTAATATAGAAAAGGAAAACATCAATTCATAATATATTTGCATTAGATATTAATTAAGAAAGTCTACATTTAAAATTAGGTAAAATTATTTGCTATTGAACATCTCTATTTCAAAGTTCTCATTGTAAATCAGCAAAAAATCATTTAAATAAATATTTCTACACTACACCAAAGATAATCTTCAGTAATAGTTTAATACAGCTAAATATATTTTTTAGACACAATCACTAGTGACCAGGGGGGGATCCACCCTTAGCCAAGGGGTGTCAAGCGGATACCTCTTCGTCGGAAAATTATATTATATATGGAGGTCAAATTTTAGTTTAATAAATATATATATACAAGTATTGACACCTCTTGACACAAGTTAAAAGTTTAGTCTAGTGATTAAGACGTTAGGACAATTCCTTGAGATCGTGTATTCAAGTCCTACAAGACTCATAATTATATTTCTTACTATAACCATTGACAGACACCCCTTTAATGGTCATCTTAACTATTTTCTTATAGTATTATCTCAAATAGCCCACATTTTAAATTAGCAATAATTATTTAATAAGCATCCCTATCTAAATTGTTCATAGTGCTATCTCAAAGTCCACATTTTAAATTAGCAAAAAATATTTAATAAACATTTCCATCTCAATCATCTTACCATGGTACATACCAACTATATAAGTTAAAAAAACTAGTAGAAAACATATACTAATTCACTAGACAAATATATAAAAATTTCACCATGGCCAAAGTCGTAATACTTTCACTAGTAGTCATATTAACTATTCTCGTTCATACTGCAAATTTTCTCCCCCTTACCGCTGAATATACGGTTCACATCCTCAATATGCTTCCAAATAACAATACTGTCTTAAAATTTCGTTGTCAATCTAAAGATGACAATCTTGGAGATCAAACCCTTAACGTAGGTGGTGAATTTAGTTTTTCATTCCATTGGCATGCATTGGTGGTACTGTTTTTTATTGTCACTTTTATTGGGGTCCAAAGCAACAAACATTTGATATTGTTAACTCTGATATTAGCAATGGATGTGAAAGAACAGATATAGTTACAAATCATTATACTTGTTTTTGGATGGTACAAAGGTGATGGATTTTATTTTGAAGGTCATAATTCTCCTCCAGCTTATGTTAAAAAACACGATTGGAATTAATAATGATAAGACAAAGTTTAATATGATCAATATTAATAAAATATCGAAGTATTAAACAATGTTTTTGCATTTTTTTTGTTTATAATGACTGAATGAGATTGATCTAAACGTCAAATGATAACAACACTTCATTATAGCAGTTATGAAATTTTCAGATAAACAAGATTTGATGTATAACAATAATAACAAACAACAACATATATAGTCTGAAAAAATTAAAATATACGCAAATCACCTTATGATTTAATCTATTTTTCTTAAACTTTTTTTTTGGGACCAGTTAGAATGATGTCAATTTCAACTCTGAAATCATAATTGTTTCTTATGATTTATTTAAATTTTTAATTGTGTCATAATTAATCATGATCGTACCTAAATAATATGATTATATTTTCTATCCACTTTTTTTTTAATCAAAAGGAGATCCATGCAATTAAATTTAATAATATTAATAGGGATAATACACTAGTACCCCCTAGACTATAACCGAAATTCTAGAGACACACCTTAACTAAACTAAGGTCCTATTACCCCTGAACTTATTTTTTTGGTAATTTTATACACCTTTTTGGCCAACGTGGCGTCCAAACATTTTCCACACGCCTCACTTAAATGGAGTCATGGAGTGTGTCACAAAGTCAAAAGGTGTACAAAATTACACAAAAAATGAGTTTAGGGGGTAATATGACCTTTAGATTAGTTAAGATGTGTCTCTTGAATTTAGGTCATAGTCTAGGGGATACTTGTGCCTTGTCGCATATTAATATAATAAATCAACTAAAGGGAAAAAGAAATGGAATCTCATGTAGCAACTAGAAACAAAAAAATATTTAGATCTTATCCTTGGATTTTAGTAATTTTATCAAACAACATGCTAAATCCCACAAAGTGTGATCCGAAGAGAGTTGAATGTGTAACTTTATCACTATCACATAGAAATAAAAATGTTATTTCCAAAAAATCATCAGTTCAAGTATAGTATTTTTATCATCTTATTAATTAAATGTTATCAATATGATTTTCTACACCGGATCTCATCAGAACTTTGATGTTAACCTCTCTAGACAACATGTTGTAGAACACTTCACATCAGTTATTTTAGGGATCGTGATCTTCTATAATCAATGGGAGCATTCTTTCTTCTAGATCTTCCACGTCCACTTCAAGATCACCAACCTCCTCTTAGGAGTGGCTCAATGCCTTTAAAAATGAGGCATACGCATTAGGTTCCAAATTCGAAGGGCCTAATTTTTTTAGTAATAATAAAATTATTGTAAGCCTTTTTTTAACCAAAAAAAAAACATACTATATTTTTTAATTTATTTATCTTTTTTTAGTTTGTTTTGAAACATTAAAGAATGTTTCTTTTTTATGAATCAATTTTTAAATTTAACTTCCATGTGATATGTTTAACACCACAAGATTAAAACATATTTTGGTCTCTCTCTCTCTCTCTATATATATATATATATATATATATATATGTATATTGATCTTTAGTTTAAGACCATAGAAAAAATAAAGATTTTTTATTAAAAAGAAAGAAATAACTTTAACAAATAAAACTTCAGATCATGAACGAGCTACCATATAAATATGATTTTTCACATTGTGCATAAGTTTCTTCCAATTATATGTTGTTTCATTGTTAAGATTCATTTAAGAAAAACTATCCATATGTTTCAAAAAAAAAAAAAAACACTAAAAAACAGGGAAGAGTCTGATCAAATGACGAAAATACTGCTAAAAAAAAAGCGAAGTGCATCCCCTAACAAGGAACAAACTAATGTCAAAACATCAAAATTGTACTTCAAAACAAACTATATTTCAACTTGATTGGAGCAATAACCATGAGTTGAGGACCAAGCTTCTCCTCAGCAACGTTTTGCTAACTGCTTTCTCCTCTCATGTGTTACTTGAGCTCTCTTGTTCTCAAGATCCTATGATAAATCATAAACAACGGAGAACAGTCATAAATACATGCCTGAAATCATAAAGGCCGACAACAAATATATTACAGTAACACCAAGTAAGGTAATGGAAGAGTCATAGAAGTACCGTTGGTCCGTATTCTGGATGGGTTGGTCCTCAGTCAGCAAGGAAACCGCTCCAACTCCTTTTTACCATGCTCAGGTACTTCAGGAGCAGAATATGTCACATATCTATAGAAACACAATACAACACACAAGCTCAAACCCAAACCTCTAACTAACAATCCTTCCTTGAGAAAGTAAGCAAGAACCAGCATTATTAATCCCAACAATACATCTTTTCCTCCAATATCATACGCTGCGCGCATGAAGTGCACAATGGTATAGAAATATGTCGTGATGCCTAGTATTAGAAAGAAATACCCATAATTGAACTCCAAAAGGTGATGAAAGGCTGCTGCAATTATCATAGGAATGACCTCGAACTTAAATTTGGCCTTGGCACCAATTAAACGGAAAGACATGTCACGACACCAATAAATTAACGGAAAAGGGTTATATTTACCCTTGTACTATCCAAAATAGTTAAAATATGCCCTTCGTTATACTTTTGGGCCAAATATACCCCTCATCCGTTTAATATTTGAATCTCAATCTTAGAATAGACAGGTGAAGGGTTGAGATTGATTTGAAGGACCATATTTTTTTGTCTCAGCCAACACCCACACTTTCTTGCCCAAACCCATTTATAAACAAACAAAAGCATAAAGAGTTGTTTGTAAAAAATATTTAGCTTCCTGCATTACATGAAAATTGGTTTATATAATTAATGTTTTCATTTATTTTGCCTATCAAAAATATAAAATATTGGAAAAAAAGTTGCAAATTTTTTAAAAATAGTTTACTGTGTGTTGTTCTTATTGAATAAGCAAACAAAAGCACAATTCTTTCAACGAATTGTCTGGGATTGATTCTAAAATTTGTGAAAGTTTAATTGATGTGGTGCTTGAAATTTGTTTGATTTGGATTGACGCGCTAAACATATAATGCACATTGGGTGGAGAAGTTGGAAACGAAATTGTTGGTTCTTTGACCTTCAAATTTGTGGCCGAATTACTTTTAAAGTTTGTGATAGGAAGTTGCTGTAAATCAATGGATTATTGAAAATTATTTGGATTATTCTTTTTTACGCTGAGATTTTCTCTTGCTTAGTATGATTCAGCTGAATTCAATTTTAGAGTTGTCTAGGACAAAAAGATATGGTCCTTCAAGCTAATTACAACCCTTCACTTTTCTATTCTAAGATTGGAATTCAAAGTTTTAACAGATGAGGGGTATATTTGGCCCAAAGTATAACGATAAGGGTATATTTGGCCCAAAAGTATAACGAAGGGCATATTTAAACTATTTCGAATATTACAGGGGTAAATATGACCCTTTTCCGTAATAGATATCAGCAGAGCATGACGAATAATAATGACCAAAATTAAGAGAATCATGTCGGGAATCAACAACCAATAGTTAATAGTTGGATCACCGAGTAATATCGGTATGCCCATCATTATGGAGCACTGGGGAATGCTACCAAACATAACCCACGACCACATATCCCTACCCACAATGAAACCACCTGAGAAAAAAAAAGAATGGAAATTACAAAAAAAAAAACACAACATTGAGCACACCAAGACAATGAACAAGCATCACTACTACAAAGACTAAACATTGTCGTCTCCAAACAATATCACCAACTGGTATTTTCTCTGCGCATACATGTTAAAACTAATAACCCTGGGGGGG
>JAJOOR010023024.1:0-13545 GCA_036250505.1 Solanum acaule | reverse complement strand
AAAAAAAAAAAAAAACTAGCTTTCTTTATAGGGGAGTGAGTGACTACTACCTCTTGAATTGACATGGATTGAAGGTGAACCACTCTAGTAAATTAAAGATTCCACTTAATTGGCATAGATTTGACTAGTAAGGTTGAATTTTGGAATATGAAAGTTAGGTTTATTTGTAAGAAAAAAAGAAAAAAAATTGTATCTTTGTAGGGACAAAAATGGAGGGGTCCTATAATTTTGAAGAACAAATTTTCCAAATGAAAAAGAGAGTATAGTGTTGCACATGCCACCAATATTTGTTTGCGCGAATCATACGGGAATGGTTTCATAATGGACGGATCAAATGATTTAACCTACATACATGGTGGGTGCAATGAATCTCGATATATCGGAGGAGAATTCATAATTTAAATTTAAAAAGAGAGAAGTATAATTAGTATGAATTGCAGAATCTTGTGAACAACAAGTCTTTGAAAGCAAGTTGTGCCCGAAGCCATTAGGCCGAGGACCCCCATCTGTGTATCTCCCTCCCCCGTCTCCGCCATGTGCTTGCATGCTCGTCGGGTAATTAAATATTTATTACTCTTTATTTAGTAATTCAATACTGACTATAAGAGATTGAGGTTTTTCTTTTATTAAATTTTATCAGGAATTTTTTTGACCTCCGAAGGTCGGTATGTGATTTTCCTGTATTGTTTGCCCAAAAAATCAATTTCTTGAAGTCGGTTTTCTTTTTTAATAAAATGAATTTTTTTTTTAACAATATCGACTTTCGTAGGTCGGAAATTACCGACTTTCATCGGAGGTCGGCATTCACAGTTTTTCAAGTAGTGTTAGGGCGAATTATTAGTTTCGTCCTCGGACTATTGATAGCCTTAAAAACACTCATCTACTTAACTAATTGAACTTAAATGCACCTCTGATCTGCCACATGCCATAACAAGTGGTCTGAAACTCTTGTAGGAATTACATGTGATTCTTAATAAAAAGTCTAGAGAAATGTTAAAAACATCCTTAAACCTGGCAAAAATTATTAGTTTCGTCCCCAAATTTAAAAATGTCACATTGGTCCTCCTTACAAAGTAAATTAGGATAAGTTGCAGGTATATATCCCACACCCCAAATACAAGTAATTAATTAGGCTCACCAACATGGGTTATGGTGCACTGATGGGAGTGCTTCACCCTTAATCAGAGGTCTCGGGTTCGAGCCCTGGGTATGGAGAAAATCTTGTTGAGAGCGTCACCCCCTAATGGGCGCTATAGAGCGCGATTCGAATTTAGTCGGAGCTCCAATGTGGGCTCCGGACACCGAGTGAGAAACCAAAAAAAAAATTAATTAGGCTCATCATTAGATCAAAAACTTTGTATAGTACTTAGGTTTTAAGTTGTGTGCTTAAATGTTGGTATCATTTTCTTATATAGCCACTTAACCTACGTATCAGTCTGAAAATTTCATAATATTTGAAGCCCAATAATTATTAATTATCTCGTATTAAGATTTTTATACAAATCTCATAGTGTTAAGAGTTAATTATATTTTATCCATACTATTTTTCAAATTACAAAAAAAATCGTAAATTTGGTGGAATCCGGATATATCTCAAAATGTCCTGATACATCACGTCCCAGTTTCGGAAACATCCCTCAACGTCCTGATACATCACATCTCAGTTTTGGATACATCACTCAATGTCTCAATACATCGCGTAAAGTGATGTATCTGACTGATACTTCACGTAAAGTAACGTCATGATGCCTCGCATACGTCCCGATATATCGTAAAGTGATGTATTCGACTGATACATCGTGTAAAGTAATGTATCTGGCTGATACATCACGTAAAGTAACGTCCTGATACCTCGCGTACGTCCCGATACATCGTAAAGTGATATATCCAACTAATATATCGCGTAAAGTAGAGATTGTTATAATTTTTTCAAATGGTAGAAAATATAGTAAAATAAGTTGTGCATTTAGGTAATTTTTCCTACTTTTAAACAAGATCCACACACAAAAATAATAAGTTGGAGATGTAATTATAAAAATTAGGCACCATAAATGAAAATTTGAATTTTATATAAATCTCTTTGTACTTCATATATAAGTACTTGTCTGAATCACAACTATAATTACAAAAATAAGAGGTTGTATATACTTATAAATAATTCAAAAAAATGACAACTTATAGCATGCAAATGGAAACATATAAAAGTTATAATGATTTGAAAATTCATCAGCTAAGATATTTTCGAAAAGATAATTATTAAAAATTTTACGAAATATTTCAAAGTTCTCTGCGTGATTAAGGGCTTTTGCTTTTATAAAAAGGAATTAAGAGGATTGTGGGTTATGGATCACTCCTATAAACCTATAATTTAAGCTTTTGTATTGATGTTAGTCCAAAAAATATTTAATATTTTATAGAAAGTTATTTAATTTTCTATTTTTAGAATACCAAATGATATTTATATAGAATATTACCTACAGCAATATTAATTAATTTTCAAATGATTTGCTAATACAAATTGTTTTTATAACGACAGTATATAAAATTTATACCAGACATCAAAATACAAATGATATAACTGCTATTTTGTTTTTGGCAATGACTTAGAATTTAGAGAATATCTAAACCATATGAATATGATATATCATATTCAAGTGGAAATTTGATTATTTCTACAATTACAAGTGTACTTCAATTTTAACATAGGAGCTATTAGCTATATGTATAAAGTTGTCTCTTCACATGTCAATTTTTCCAAAAAAATTAATTGAATATCTTGAAATTTAATTTTGAGAATCGTTATCGTCACGCCCCGAGCCTACTTCCTGAACGTGGCCGGCACTCGAGAACCATTGCTGGCCCCAAGCGAACCCTTGGCTTGGCTTAGTTACTCAACGGAAGACTTAAACACGAGAGATATAACTCATGTAATAACTTAAAAGATAATAACTTAGCCAAAAATGGCAACTCAAGTCTTAAACGTATACAACTGAAATGAATAAGACTAAAGAACTAATACTATCAGTCTATGAAGCCTCTAAAACAAAAAGGGATGTCGGGACAGGACTCCCGATCATCCTAACAACTGAAAACTAGAAAGCAAATGATAAAAGAGTCCTTCGGAATGCAATGAGGCTCACCAACTGACTCGGAGTGCTGAACCTGATCAACGAGGCGCTAGATGTTGATCCTGGTTACCTGTGTTTGCATTATAAGACGATGCAGGCCAACTGGCATCAGTACATTGAATGTACGAGTATGCGAGTTGGAATGCTAAACAATATATAGGTTTGAAAAGATTCTGAAAGAAACACTTACCTTGGCTCTTCTCGACTCATGAATAACTCAACTCATAATAAAACAATAAGACACATGCAATATATGAAAAGCTTTATAAAACAGTAAAAACAACTTAGTTCGTCATAAAAAATGCAATAACAAACTCAACTTTACTCATATAACAAAGCAATATAGTTTATGTGGGAGATTCTCTAACTGACAACCACCACTATGAGCCTAAGTGGTGATACAACGTCTTGGCCACGCTGCCAGAACTGTCATATACTTTGCCATCATATAAAACACTTAACTTAGTGGATCCACTAATCTATGCTAAAAGCATCTTAAGGAGTCATCTAAAAAGTATGATCATTTACTACCCATGATGGATACATGGTTTATGGAGACTTAAGTTAATATGAACTCGCATCCCCATATCGGTGCTCAATACTACTCCCAAAATATACTTAGCTCATATGATTTAAAATCAAAACTTCTTTCTTTGGTTTGAGATAATTACTCAAAACTTAGTTTAAAAGCTCTCTTGGAATCGTTGTTCCCTTTTCTTGCTCAAATGTGAAAACATTTATAAACTGTTTGGGAATACTTAGTTCCCTTATAGCTTTGAGAAATAAACTCAACTCTTTACTCTTTGCTTAACTTGAAACTTAAGTGTTAAGACAAAGTTAAAACGTTTGTTAAAGACTTTTGAAACTTAAAAAAAACTTTGTTTTAACTTACTTCTTAACTTCTAGACTTCAAACGGTGTTCCTCTTCTCGTACTTTTGAATCCAGAAGTACCAGCTGAGGACCAAGTTGGTTTGAGGTTTCGTTAGTTTTATACTAACAAGCAAGCTTCGGCGACCGCTCGACCTAGCGATATCTCCCGGACGAAAGACTTCTAAACCCTGATTTTCGGAATGGCAGCAATCGGATTGGCTTTTTGTTCAAGGGTATGTTAAAAACCATCGTCTTTTCTTTGTTTGTATCACCGAGACCCCGAAGGGCCGATCATGTTCACCAAGAAATGACCCGAAATTGGATTTTGGTCTATTTGGTTTAGCGGTCAGTAAGAAACTCCTCAATCAAGATGAATGAGACATTTCATGGAAGTCTTAGTTGGACTCTACACCGCTACGCACCTTACGACTCTTAACTTCTCTTGACTTTGATCCTAACTTTCCTTGAATTGGATTATGGATTCAAGGTTCATGATCTCAAGTTTATAGATGATTTCATGATATTTAGATGTACCTTAGATTGTTGGAATCAACTAGAAAACATAGCTGCATTGCTAAGGAACTAGTACGAAAGATTGGGGAAGAAATGGGAAGAATTGGCGACCTTGGCGCTCTGAGATGCACGGGGTTCCAGAGCACAAACTTCAGAGCTGAAGTTGTGGCGCTCTGGCTGGCGCGTCGCCCCAGAGCCCAAACTTCAGACTCTGAAGCGGGGCGCTCTGAGAGGCGCGGTGCGGCCCCCAAGCCCTTCCCCAGAAAACTCCTACTTTTCTCCTTTGTTTTTAATCTCTAAACCCTTTAATTTCACTTAGTTCTTTCCACAAACACTTAGAATCACTAATACCCTCAATATACAATAGATTCAACTCGAAATTTCACCCGAAAACATAAATCAAATCATTAAGAAACTTCAACAACACAACCCATGGGAATTCAAACGAATTTCATCAAGAACTCAAAGGATTTACTTTCAAATCAAACATTATTTCGCTGAATTGAATCATGATTGGCACGTGGGTGAACTAACCCAATGCTATGTGATCTAACATACCATGTAGGGATCACCCCCGATGAATTCCACACGCTAAACTCGATGATCTTGACGAATCTTGCTTCCTCTTCTCCTTTCTCCTCTTTTCTCTTTTCTCTAAGCCCTAACGTGAACTCTAACTTTTCTAAGTTGACCAAAATCTGGTTTTACCCCAATTAATCTCCTAAAAACAAATTATAATAATTAGGTAAGGAAAAGACTAAATTACCCTTCTAAAATCCGGATTAGACTTTCCTTAATCCAACAACCCAACTTCCAAAGGGCATAACTTACTCATACAAACTCGGAATCGCGCAAACTCGGCGGCGTTGGAAAGATCATTCCTACTATATCTGGAAGTACACCTAACTCATCCTGAGCTAGGAGTTATGGCCGTTTGAAGTTTACCAAAACTCAATTTTTTCTAACTTAACAAAATTTCCAGATTTTCATTCCTTCCAAAAATGACTATTTCCAATTATTAGCTTCTTCCTAGTTATTTCAAATTGCGAGATGTTACAATATCTCCCCCTTGGGAACATTCATCCTCGAATGAGATTGCTCTTACTAGGCTAAGGGTGTAACATCAAGTTCAAACACCCAACAAGCAATTTCAAACAAACAACATGCGCACTCATAATTTAAAGGGTACTAAGAAGAGAATTAGTACCTTGGTCTGCATTTTCTCCGAACTCAAAGAGATATGGATATCTCTTGTTCATATCCTCCTCAGCTTCCCAAGTAGCTTCCTCACCAAATTGGTTCCTCCAAAGGACTTTGACTGATGCTACCTTTTTTGTTCTTAACTTGCAAACTTGGCGATCTAGAATCTGAACATGAATCTCCTCATAAGATAAGCTATCCTTGATCCCAATACTTTCAGTTGGTATGATCAATGAAGGATCGCCCATGCACTTATTCAACATGGAGATGTGAAACACCGGGTGAACCGCAACTAACTCTTGTGGTAGCTCCAACTCCTAAGCTACATTGCCAATCCTCTTGCATATTCGATAAGGTCCAATATATCGGGGACTAAGTTTCCCTTTCTTACCAAACCTCATAACACCTTTCATGGGTGAGACTTTTAGATATACCCAATCATCTACTTCAAACTCTAACTCCCTTCTCCTAACATCAGTGTAGGATTTCTGACGACTCTGTGCCGTCTTTAATCTCCCTTGAATCACTTTCACCTTCTCCATCGCTTGATGCACTAAATCTGGTCCTATCAATCCAGTTTCACCAACTTTAAACCATCCAATAGAAGATCTGCATCTTCTCTCATAAAGAGCATCATAAGGAGCCATTTTGATGTTAGAGTGGTAACTATTATTGTATGCAAATTCAATAAGGGGTAGGTGATCATCCCAATTACCTTTGAAATCAATCACGTATGCCCTCAACATATCCTCTAAGGTCTGAATAGTGCGCTCTGCTTGCCCATTAGTTTGAGGATGAAAAGTAGTACTCAAGTTTACCTTTGAACCCAAACCCTTCTGAAAAGATTTCCAGAACTGTGCAGTAAATTATGCACCCCTATCTGAAATAATGGAGACTGGAACCCCATGAAGTCTTACCACCTCTTGAATATAAAGCTTAGCATAATCTTCTGCTGAGTGGGTAGTCTTTACCGATAAAAAGTGAGCTAATTTTGTCATTTTATCGACAATCACCCAAATAGAATCATGTTGCCTGCGAGACCTTGGTAAACATGTGATGAAGTCCATATTAATCATCTCCCACTTCTATTCCGGAAGCTCTATATTCTGAGCCAAACCACCGGGCCTTTGATTCTCTACTTTAACTTGTTGGCAATTTGGACACTTAACAACAAATTCTACAATGCCCTTCTTCGTGCTATTCCACCAATAGACTTCTCTTGAATCGCGATACATCTTTGTAAAACCTGGATGAATGGAATAGCTGGAGCTATGAGCTTCCTCCATGATCCTCTCTTGAAGTCCATCCACCATTGGTACACACAATCTACCTTGATATCTCATTACGCCATCTCTCCCTTGTTCAAGAGCCATAACTTTATGCTTATGAACATTTGCCTTCAATTCAAGCAAAATGGGATCTTGGTCTTGCTTGCCTTTTACTTCTGACACTAATGATGATTCAACCCCATTCATCACCACTACTACTCCTTCTGTGGAATCCATAAGTCTGAATCCCATGTGTGCACATCTATGCACATCTTTTGCTAACTCTCTCTTTTCTTCCTCAACATGGGAGGTACTACCCATAGACAACCTACTAAAGGAATCAGCAACAACATTAGCCGTACCTGGGTGGTTAAGAATACTCATGTCATAATCCTTGAGTAATTCTAACTACATCCCCTGTTTGAGATTAAGCTCTTTCTGAGTAAACACATATTGAAGACTCTTGTGATCAGTAAATACATCAACATGAACACTATACAAATAATGACGCCATATCTTCAAAGCAAATACTACGACAGCCAACTCTAAGTCATGCGTTGGGTAATTCTTCTCATGAACTTTCAATTGTCCGGAGGCATAAGCTATAACCTTGCCATTCTGCATTAACACACAACTCAAACCAACTCTAGATGCATCACAATACACCACAAAACCTTGAGTACCTTCCAATAAGGTCAAAACTGGGGCAGTAGTCAACCTCTTTTTCAATTCCTAAAAGTTTTTCTCACAAGTTTCAAACTATTGAAACTTCATTGTTTTCTGAGTCAACTTGGTCAAAGGAGATGAAATAGATGAGAACCCTTCTACAAACCTTCTATAATAGCCAGCCACACCCAATAAACTCCTAATATCAGTTGGAGATGTGGGTCTAGGCCAATTCTGTACTGCCTCAATTTTCTGAGTATCAACTTTAATTCCCTCTCCAGACACAATGTGACTTAAAAATGCTACAAACTCAAGCCAAAACTCACACTTTGAGAACTTAGCATATAACTCCTTATCTTTCAAAGTCTGAAGAACTATTCTAAGGTGACTAGCATGATCTTCTTCATTTCTTGAATAAATTAGTATGTCATCAATGAAGACGATAACAAACATATATAAATAAGGTTTGAATACTCTATTCATAAGGTCCATGAACACTGCATGTGCATTAGTCAAATCGAACGACATAACCAGAAACTCATAATGACCATAACGGGTCCTGAATGTTGTCTTGGGAATATCACACTCTATACTTTCAACTGATGGTAGCCAGATCTGAGGTCTATCTTAGAAAAACAAGAAGCACCCTGAAATTGATCGAAAAGATCATCAATTCTCAGAAGAGGATACTTGTTCTTGATGGTAACCTTGTTCAATTGGCGGTAATCTATACACATCCTAAGGGAACCATCTTTCTTTCTTACAAACAAGACCGGAGCTCCCCAAGGTGAGACACTTGGTCGAATAAACCCTTTCTCTAAAAGGTCCTTCAACTGCTCTTTTAACTCTTTCAACTCTACTAGTGTCATCTTATATGGCGGAATAGAGATAGGACGAGTATCTGGAAGAACATTTATACCGAAATTATCTCTCTTTCAGGAGGGACTCCGGGTAGATCATCTGGAAAGACTTCTGGAAACTCTTTTACTATATGAACTGACTGGATATGAGGTATCTCAACACTAGAGTCATTAACTCGGACTAAGTGATAGACACACCCCTTGGAAACTAACTTTCTTGCCTTAAAGTACGAAATGAAACGACCATTAGGCACTGCTGAACTACTTTTCCACTCTAAGACTGGCTCATTTGGAATCTAAAACTTGACAACTCGAGTTCTAAAATCAATGGAGGCATAACAGGCATGAAGTCAATCCATACCTAGAATGACATCGAAATCTACCATGTCTAGCTCAATTAAATTAGCCATGGTGTCTTTGTGATTGATGAAAATGACACAATCACGATAAACTCGCTCAGCTAGAATAGACTCCCCAACAAGTGTAGAAACATAAAAGGGTTCACAAAGTTTCTCAGGAAGAACATCAAACTTATTTGCAGCATAAGGGGTTACAAAAGATAAACTTGCTCTTAGGTCTAGCAAAGCATAAACATCAAAATCAAAGACTTTGATCATACCAGTAACAACATCTGGAGAGTTCTCTTGCTCTTGATGACTGGTGATTGCATAAAGACGGTTTGTTCCTCCGCCAGTACCTGAAGTAGCTCCTCTAGATGCAATCCTGTCTAGTGGAGCAACTGATGAAGATTAGGCCTTATTGCCCTAGTTTCCACTACCTTGCTTGTTCTTTGGGCACTCTTTAATGAAGTGACCCTCTTGTCCACACTTGAAACAACCTGTCTGGCCATCACGACACTTACCTGGGTGGGTTCTACCACACCTAGCACATGCAGGAGCTCAGTTGCCTCCTTGTGACACACTACCCTGAGACTGTGCAGGTCTAGATCTGAAGTTTTGCGAATTCTGACCATTATACTCACATTTGTTTCTGGGTGCATGTGTACTAACAGATGATAAAGCATATCCCTTTTGCTTTTGCTGAAAGAACGAACGGTTCACATTACCTTTTTGCTGCCCAAACTCATTCCCTGTCTTAGCTTTCTTATTTATGAATTCCTCCCTATCCCTTAGCTTTTATTCCTCAACCTCCTGCACATAGACCATCAACCTTGATATATCCATGTCCCCGATTAGCATCGCAGCACCTACCTTTCTTGCTCAACAGACAAGACAACCCAGCAACAAACAAGTTCATTCTACTCCTAATGTCCGCAACCAACTCCGGAGCATAACGGGATAGTTGGGTGAACTTCAACCCATACTCATGAACACTTAGAGAATCCTGCTTAAATGTGAGGAACTCACGTACCTTGGCCTTTTTCAATTCTCAGGGAAAGAAATGCCCCAAGAAAGCTTCCTCAAAACAGGCCCAACTCACAGGCATCCTCAGCTCTACCCTATTTCCACTAGTTGAACCAAGTCCTAGAAACATTCTTCAATTGATATGTAGCTAGTTCAACTCGCTCAGTATCTACCACATGCATAACATCAAATACCTTCTTCAGCTCCTCAATAAAGTTCTCTGGATCCTCAGTAGTGCTCGAACCAGCGAATCTTGGAGGATTCATCCTCAAGAACTCATGAATCCTTGGAGTGTCAGCCCCTTCTTGTCGAGCTCCTCTTTGCTACCCAACCTGGTTAGTCACAGCTTGACACAACATCCTAATTGCTTCTCTGAATTTAGCATTAGTGACTTCCCCTTGAGGTTGCACTTCAGGTGCATTTGGTAACTCTTGCTCTTCAACATTACGCCTAGCAGGACGACCTCTAATAGCTCTTTGTGGAGGCATAATTATCTGAAAACACGCGCAAGCACGAATTAGAAGGAAACTTTTTAGAGATCAAACTCTAACGCACGAAATGAGTGTGAAAGAAGTGAGATAATTTTCCTAAGTATTTTAGCCTCCTAATTATAGATGGGGTGCGCTTTACATTGATAACTATGACTCTACAGACACAACTTCATACACTCCCTAGGACTCTTGAACTCTGCGCTCTAATATCAAGTTTGTCACGCCCCGAGCCTATACCCTGGACGTGGCTGACACTCGAGAACCATTGCTGGCCCCAAGAGAACTCTTTGCCTGGCATACTTACTCAACGGAAGACTTAAACACAAGAAATATAACTCATGCAATAACTTAAAAGATAATAACTTAGCCAAATATGGCAACTCAAGTCTTAAACGTATACAACTGAAATGAATAAGACTAAAGAGCTAATATTATCAGTCTACGAAGACTCTAAAGCAAAAAAGGATGTCGGGATAGGACCCCCGATCATCCTAACAACTGAAACTAGAAAGCAAATGATAAAAGAGCCCTCTGAAATGCAAGGAGGCTCACCAACTGACTCGGAGTGCTGAACCTGATCAACGAGGCGCTGGATGCTGATCCTGGTTACTTGTGTCTGTATCATAAGACGATGCAGGCCAACTGGCATCAGTACATTGAATGTACGAGTATGCGAGTTGGAATGCTAAACAATACATAGTCTTGAAAAGATTTTGAAAGAAACACTTACCTTGACTCTTCTCAATTCATGAATAACTCAACTCATAATAAAGTAATAAGACACATGCAATATATGAAAAGCTTTATAAAACAATAAAAACAACTTAGTTCGTCATAGAAAATGTAATAACAAACTCAACTTTACTCATATAACAAAGTAATATAGTTTATGTGGGAGATTCTCTAACCGACAACCACCACTATGAGCTTAAGTGGTGATACAACATCTTGTCCACGTTCCAGAACTGTCCTATACTTTGTCGTCATATAGAACACTTAACTTAGTGGATCCACTAGTCTATGCTAAAAACATCTTAAGGAGTCATCTAAAAAGTATGTTCCTTTACTACCCATGATGACTACATGGTTTATGGAGAATTGAGCTAATATGAACTCGCATCCCCATATCGGTGCTCAATACTACTCCCAAAATATACTTAGCTCATATGATTTAAAATCAAAACTTCTTTCTTTGGTTCGAGATAATTACTCAAAACTTAGCTTAAAAGCTCTCTTGGAATCGTTGTTCCCTTTTCTTGCTCAAATGTGAAAATATTTATAAACTCTTTGGGAATATTTAGTTCCCTTATAGCTTTTTGAGAAATGAACTCAACTCCTTACTTTTTGCTTAACTTGAAACTAAGTCTTACGACAAAGTTAAAATGTTTGTTAAAGAGTTTCGATACTTAAAAAAAAACTTTGTTTTGACTTGCTTCTTAACTTCTAGACTTGACTCTTAACTTCTCTTGACTTTGATCCTAACTTTCCTTGAATTGGATTATGGATTCAAGGTTCATGATCTCATGTTTATGGATGGTTTCATGATGTTTAGATGTACCTTAGAGTGTTGGAATCAACTAGTAAACATAGCTACATTGCTAAGGAACTAGTACGAAAGATTGGGGAAGAAATGGGAAGAACTGGCGACCTTGGCGCTCTGAGAGGCACGGGGCTCCACAGCACAAATTTCAGAGTTGAAGTTGTGGTGCTCTGGCTGGCGCGTCGCCCCAGAGCCCAAACTTCAGACTCTGAAGTGGGGCGCTTTGAGAGGCGCGGCGCCCCAAGTCCTTGCTCAGAAAACTCTGACTTTTCTCCTTCGTTTTTCATCTCTAAACCCTCTAATTTCACTTAGTTCTTTCCCCAAACACTTAGAATCACTAATGTAATGCCCCTCAAAATGAAATAAGATAAAGTAGAGCCTCACATGGGTTTTATGCATTAATAACTTGTTAAAATAATAAAGAATGGCCTTTATAGTCAGTTGTAAAGAGTTTGGAAGTCAAACGTCAAAAAGACGTTCAAGACGTTCAAAAACTAGTTGTTTGCGTGCTAGTGTGTTCTAATGTGTCTTGCATGTTTTTATGTGTTGTTTGGAGTCTAAAATCAGTGGAGGTGACCTTAGTGTCTTAATAAATGCTTTTAGGGTCAAAACGTTCGAATACGATTCCCCGGGGACACCCGAAGGGGTCTCGAGGAGGACCCCAACCCTTGGCCGAGCAAGCTGCCAAGGCAGCTCGAAAATGCTCATGGTGGAGCATGTCCGCGTCGCGGACTAGCTCCACCAAGGGCCAAAATGTTGGTCCGCGTCGCGGACTCTACTATCTCGAATTTTAATTTCCATAAACTTGCGGGAACACCTCCGCGTCGCGAACTTGTTTCCCGATGAAATCTGCGAAAATAAAACTCAAGTTTGAATTGTTTAAAAGGTCCAACTAAGTGAGGGGTAGTTTGGGTACTTTGGGGAATTATTAGAAACGGTTATTCTACCTATTTTAGGGTATTTTAAATGGTTAAAACCCCAAGACCTAGAATTAGACCTCATTATCAATCGAACCTTCCCTCTCAAATAAATTTCTCTCTCTAGAACTCCATGGAAGCCATTGATGAAGCTTCAAGATAGGGGATGGGTTCCTACTGATTTCTCTTTAAATTCCTAAGGAAATTAATCATAAAGGTATGGGGATTTTATCTTTGATTCTCCTTTCAATCAAAGAGCCAAATCAAAGTGATTTCAATGTTTTTCAAAAACCCTACAAACCCCAATTTCAATTCTAAGCTTGAGTTCTTGCATGAAAGTATTTCAAATGATGATTTATGTTAATATTGATGGTTTTAAGATCAAAAACTCCATGAACCCTTGCATATCTTGAAATCCTAATTTTTAGGTCTAAAGTGGGCCTATTGATTATGAGTTAATAATGTGATATTAATGTGTAGATTGTTATGGGCTATTGATTTATGTATTGTTCTATATTGAATTATGAGAAATTGATGGTCAATTGTGTTATATTGGATGTTGGCCTTGAATGGGTAATTGTGACCTAAGGTTTATGATGATGACGACGTTGTGAATAAATTATTGATTCTAGTATTTTATATATATGTTGTAGATGTTAGAATTGTGAAGTTTTATCCCTTTGAAAGTGGGGAGGTGTTTACTTTATAAGCATGTTGTGATCATGGC
>JAJOOR010023023.1:0-16558 GCA_036250505.1 Solanum acaule | reverse complement strand
GAAATTGCAAATCTGCACAGACAAGTTTTACGAAAATGGTCATAACTCCCTCATCCTAACTCGGAATGAGGTGAAACCAAGTGCATTGGAAAGCTAACTCAAAGAGCTTTAATTTAATAGGTTGTGGCCCTTCCAGTTCCTTGTGTGCTAAGAGATATTCCCCTTTAAAGTTGACCCTCCAATTCGCATTTTTTTGCGATTTTTGAATTTTGATACGGTTGCTCTAAAATTCGGGTTAGACCCATCCCCCACTCAATTTGACCCCATGAATAAGAATATGAAGTAGAATTTCCGAAATCATTCACAGATTTTGAGATATATGAAAATTACAATTATAGGTGTTTCCGAAGCACATTTTCGTGCATTTTTTTGGGGTCGTTTCATCTTTTGTGTTAGAAATGAGTTTGGAGATTTGGTGTTTGCTGAGTCAAGGCTACTAGAAAGGTGTATTGTTATTGAATCTGATATTAAGGCTATTAGAATAGGGATTGTATACTGCTAACAACACAATCTACTCTCACTAATTGTAGAAACAAATTCCCTAGTAGCAGAAACGGTGAAAAATGGAGTATGGGAGGTTCCATGGTTAATATCACTAGATATTAGACATGTACAGGGGATTATCCATAGTTGCCAGGTGGAGGTGGCACACATATTCAGAGAAGGCAACCAATTGACGAATTTTTCACTAACTATGCTGTTAATTTTGCAGGTACACAAGTCCAACAATTCAATAACAACCAAGATATTCCATAACAAGCAAAGTCAATCATTCATATAGAAAAATTACTTGTTCCTAATATTCGAATAAAGAAGATGCAAAATAGGATGTACAAGGTTCTAACCAGTGCAGATGAAAATTCATTCACTATCAGTTGGAGATTAGTCAGAAGCAATACAAAAGAGATTGCATTCACAGTTGGAGTTGAAAAATAACTAATAATTGTTTATCTTTAATAGTGGTATTAATTCAAATCAGAATCTAACCTGTTGAGATGTATAATTAAAGGCTATGAATCGACTAACAAACCTGAAGATTATAGAAGTTGGGATACTTAACTTGAGTCTCTTTGTTGGAACTAGTCCTAGAAAATGCTAGATTCAAGATTTACCATCCGATTCATACGCTACTAAAGAACATTATCAAAATTTGTCATCTGAAAAGCTTTCAACAACAATTACCTCCACATCCAGCTAATAGTTATAGCTCCCAAGTAGAAGAAGTCTTCAATGGTGATTGAATCATGACATCTGTGAGATTTTAAATGTTCTAATGATTTCACCCCGTACTTGATAGTGTTACACGATTATTACGATATGGAGGTAAGGTTGTGAATGTGAGGCGTTCCCAGCGATTTGTAGGAGACAACTATGAGTTTCATGGAGTGAAGAAGGAGAAGATGAATCGATTTGGGGAAGTAGACTTTCCTGTCTTTGTATTTGATTTGTCTTTATTTCTGTCTTTCTTTTTAGTGGATTTTTATTTTTGTTTTGGGCCACTTTTGGGCCCAAAACATGTAAATACCCATTGTTTCTCTCTAATAAACCAATCTGGTCTATTTTATTAAGAAAAAAAAAGATACACCCATTAAAAACTCAATCATTGATATATGTATTTACTATAGTCTCTATTAATTGAGGTTTAGTATAAATTCGTAAAAAATGATTTGCAGAATAATATTTAACACTAAGGGCAAAACATGAAAAAAAACTTTCTAATCTTTTATAAAATGCAAAAAAACACTACATTTTCCAACTACTTTAATTCTATGCAAACCATTTTAAAAAAAGTAAAAGAAAATAGGATTCAAGTTCTTCTTCCTCTGCTCTCCATTGTTCTTCTCTTCTTCTTCCTTAGAAAATCCGACCATCATCAAAGATTATCATTCTCTTCCTTCTCATCTCCAGCCATCACTTTCTCTTTTCGAATCGAAGGTTGTGTTCGACTTAAAACATGTGACCCAAATGTTGCTATAGATGAGTCATCTATTGCTACAAATTATGCATCTGTTGCAACATGTGACCCCAATGTTGCCGACCCATGTGTTGCTACATATGAGTCAAATGTTGTTACAGTTGAGGCATATGTTGCTACAAATGACTTATTGTTGCTACGATTTCCCCATATGTTGCAAAATATCACCCATATGTAGCAGCATATGTGTAATATCCCGCTTTAGAAAGAAACCATTTTTGGAAAGATCAAATTTGGAAAGTTTTGCTAAGTATAAGTTATGGGTCAACTTCAAATGGTCATAACTCTCAGTACAAGATGAGTTAGGTGTGCTATAAGATATCAAATGAAAGGTCTTTCAATTATCTTTCCAACGCCACCGAGTTTGATAATTTTAAAGCTTGTATGAGGGAGATATGCCCATTTGAAGTCGGGCTGTCTAGATAAGAAAGCCAACCGGATTTTAGTGGGGGTATTTTGGTCTTTTCCATACCCAATTGACTTAATTCATTTTTAGTGAATTAATTAGGGTCTAAATTGATTTGGTTCAGTTTACGCTTTACAAAATTACGCCAAGTCTTTGAGAGAAGAGAAAAGAGGAGAAAAGCCAAAGTTCATAATTGTTTTTGATGTTTCGCTTGTGGATTTCGCCAAGGGTTAATCCCTACGAGGTATGTGAGATCACATAGCATTGGGTTCGTTCACCCACACACCAATCATGATTTATTTCAGCATATTTACGTTCTTGAAAGTAGAGTAATTGAGTTCTTGATGGATTTTATTGAAGTTTCTATTGGGTTCTTGATTATTGAGTTGTTGAGGAGTTCTTGAGTTAGTTTCATGAGATTTTAGGTTGTTTTTTAATAGATTCGTGTATACTTTGGTTGGGTTTAGGAATCTAAGTGTTTGGGGAAGGAACCAATCGAATCTAGACGAATTAGGCTCTCTGGGGAATGGGGGTGGGGCGTCGCACCATTCAGAGAGCCCCACATAAGTTTATGAAGGTTTGGATCTGGGGAGCCGCGCCACTCAGAGCGGCCCAACCCAGGTTCTGTAGTTTGGAGTCTTGCGCCCGGCGCCACTCAACCAGGGTCGCTAGTTCTTCTACCCTTTCCCACTTCTTTTCGTTTGAGTTCCCTTGAAATGTACCTGTGTTTTCTAATTGATTTATACACTCTAAGGTACGTCTAAACATCATGATATCATCCATAAACATGAATCATAACCTTGAATCCATAAATTCAAATTCAAAGAAAGTTAAGAGCCAAGTCTAGAGAGTTCTTAGAGTTTTTTCAAAAGTCTTTTGCAAATGCTTTAAACTTGTTTTAAGACTTGAGTTTTGTGTTGAGTAAAGAGTAAAGAGTGAAGTTCATTCTTCAAAATAGTATATGGGGACTATTTATTCCCAAAGCTTAAATGTTATCATGTTTAAACAAGAAAGGAAACATCGATTTCCAACAGAGCCTTTGAGCTAGTTTTTCAGTAAAGAGTAAATATTTTCACATTTAAGCAAGAGAGGAAACACTGATTTCCTAGAGAGCCTTTGGGCTAGTTTTTGAGTAATTATCTCAAACCACAGAAACAATTATGTTTTTAAACATATGAGCTAGTTATATTTTGGGAGAAGTATTGAGCACTAATATGATGGAGAGTTCAAACAAGTCACAACCCCCCATAAACCATGTAGCCAACGTGGGTAGAAAAGGTTCATATTTTTTGGATGATTCTTTAGTTCTTTTTAGCATAGACTAGTGGATCTACTTAGTAGTTAGGTTCTATACCCTCGGCAAGGTATAAGACGGCCTTGGCAGTGTGAGGCAAAACGTTGTACCATCACATAGCTCATAAGTGATAGTTGTCAGTTAGAGAAACTCCCACAAAGATTATTTGTATTCTTATATACATAGAGTTTACTTGTGTTTTCATATATAATAGAGTTTATAGATCCACCGACGTGCCCGTTTTCGTAGATTTTTCCCATGATTCCAAGTATCCTTGCATATAAACTGAGTTACTATTGTATTTTTCAATGCACATAGTTGTTATCCATGTTTTAAAAGCTTTTCTTTATACTGCATTTATATTATTGCTTTATATTGAAATGTGTTAAGTTGAGTTGAGTTGAGCCCATGTATGTTCTTTACGTTCATTTCAATCTTATGTCTTGTTATATAATTCCCCTCACATGCTTGTATATTCAATGTATTGATGCCAGTTGGCTTGCATCTTTTTATGATGTAGATTTAGGTAACCAGGATCAGCATCCAACACATCGTTGATTCAGTTGAGCTTCAGAGTTGTTGGTGAGCCTCCTTGCTTCCGGAGGACCCCTTTTATTTGTTTTATCAGTTTATTTCATTTATATGTCGTGGGTCTTGTCCTGACATCCATCTCAGTTGTTAGAGGCTTCATAGACAATTAGTTTATGTTAGTTCTTGAGGCTTTCCATTTCAGTTTGATGTTTGAGACTTGAGTTGCCTTTTGGCTAGTTGAATGTTGATCTTTAAAACATTCTAAGTTATTAATTGAGACAATTTAGTTATGATTGTATTCCAATACTTTCTTTATTGATGAGTTAAGTCTTCCGCTAAGAGTTAAGCCAGGCCAAGGTTTCGCTTGGGGCCAACAATGGTTCTCGAGTGCCAGTCCTGCCCAGAGTGTAGGTTCGGGGCGTGACAAACTTGGTATCGGAGCACATAGTTCAAGAGTCCTAGGGAGTCTATGAAGCCATGCCTGTAGAGTCCTAGTTATTGGTGTGAAGCTTTCCACATCTATAATTAGGAGGCTGCGACACTTAGGAACTATCTCACTCTTTTCATACTCACTTCGTGCAATAGAGTTTATATCTAAAAAGTTTCTTCTAATTCGTTTTGCGCGTGTCTTTCAGATCATGCCTCCACGAAGAGCTGTCAGAGGTCGTCCCACCAGAAGGAATGTTGAACCACAGGAACAAGGGGTACCCAATGCACCTGAAGTGCAACTCTAGGGAGAGGGTCACCAATGCTGAGTTTCGGGAAGCTATACGGATGTTGAGTCAAGTTGTGGCCAATCAAGTTGGAAAGAGAGAGAATAGACAAGAAGTGGATGATACTTCAAGGATCTGTGAGTTCTTAAGGATGAATCCTCCAAGCTTCACTGGTTCAAGTGTCATTGAGGATCCATAAAACTTTGTTGAAGAGCAGCAGAAAGTGTTTGAGGTTATGCACGTTGCCGATGATGAGCGTGTGGAACTAGCTTCCTATCAACTGAAGGGTGTCTATATAATCTGGTTTGATCAATGGAAAAATAATAAAGCTTAAGGTGCACCACTTGTGAGTTGGGCATTATTTGAAGAGGCCTTTTTGGGGCGTTTCTTTCCCCATGAGCTGAGAGAAGCAAAGGTACGAGAATTCCTTACTCTTAAGTAGGAATTTGTGAGTATTCAGGAGTATAGTCTGAAGTTCACCCAACTTTCCCTCTATGCTCCGAAAGTGGTTGCTGACATGAGGAGCAGGATGAGCTTGTTCGTTGCCGGATTGTCTCATCTATCAAGTAGGGAAAGGAAGGCAGCTATGCTGATAGGAGATATGGACATAGTAAGGCTGATGACCCATGTACAACAGGTTGAGGAAGAGAAGCTGAAAGATAGAAAGTAATTTCAAAACAAGAGAGCTAAGACAGTGAATGAGTCCAGACAGCAGAAGAGTAATGCCAACCGATCATCGTTCCAACTGCTCCATCAATAGCTAGTGCACCTACACCAAGGAACAAAGGTGAGTTCCAAAATCAGAATTCACAAAATTTTAGAGCTAGACCTGTGCATTCTCAAAATAGTGTGGCACAAGGGAGCAATAAGACTCCCGTATGCGCTAAGTGTGGTAAGAACCACTCAGGGGTGTGTCGTGATGGCTCCATTGGTTGCTTCAAGTGTGGTCAGAACGGTCATTTTATGAGAGAGTCCCCTAAGAACAGGTAGGGTAATGGTAATGGGGGCAATAAAGCCCAGTCTTCTTCACTTGCTCCACCAGACAGAGCTGCATCTAGAAGAGCTACTACTTCAGAGGCAGACGGATAAGGAAACTGTCTGTATGCTATCACTAGTCGCCATAAGCAAGAGGATTTGCCAGATGTTGTCACTGGTATGATCCAAGTCTTTAACTTTGATGCTTATGCTTTGCTAGATCCAGGAGCGAGTCTATCTTTTGTGACTCCTTATGTTGCGATGAATTTTGATGTTCTTCCTGAGAAACTTCTTGAGCTATTCAGTGTTTCTACACTTGTTGGTGAGTCTATTCTAGCACATAGAGTCTATCGTGATTGTACCATTTCCATCAATCATAAGAGCACCATGGCTGATTTAGTTGAGTTATAGTTGGTAGATGTTGATGTCATTCTAGGTATGGACTGACTTTATGAGTGTTATGCCTCAGTTGATTGTAGAACTCGAGTTGTTAAGTTCCAGTTTCCTAATGAGCCAGTTGTATAGTTGAAAAGTAGTTCAACAGTGCCTTAGGGTCGTTTTATTTCGTACCTTAAGGAGAGAAAGTTAGTTTCCAAAGGGTGTGTCTTTCACTTAGTGACTCTAGTGTTGAGATACTTCTTATTCAGTCAGTTCCAGTAGTAAAAGAGTTTCCAGAAGTCTTTCCAGATGATCTTCCCGGAGTCCTTCCTAAGAGAGAAATAGACTTCGGCATAGATATTCTCCCCGATACTTGTCCTAAATCTATTCTGCCATATAGGATGGCACCAACAAAGTTAAAAGAGTAGTTGAAAGATTTCCTAGAGAAGGGTTTTATTCGGCCAATTGTCTCACCTTGGGGCACTCCGATCTTATTTGTTTGGAAGGAGGATGGTTCTCTTAGAATATGTATAGATTATCGTCAATTGAACAAGGTTTCTATCAAGAATAAGTATCCTCTTACGAGAATTGATGAATTATTCGATCAACTTCAGGGTGCCACTTTCTTTTATAAGATAGACCTCAGATCCGGCTACCATCAGTTGGAAGTAAGGGAATGTGATATTCCAAAGACAACATTCAAGACCCGTTATGGTCATTATGAGTTTCTGGTCATGTAGTTTGGTTTAACTAATGCGCCTGCATCATTCATGGACCTTATGAATAGAGTATTCAAGCCTTATTTAGATATGTTTGTTATTGTTTTCATTGATGACATTCTAATCTATTCGAGGAATGAGGAAGATCATGCTTGTCATCTCATAGTAGTTCTCTAAACTTTGAAGGATAGAGAGTTGTATGCTAAGTTCTCTAAGTGTGAGTTTTGGCTTGAGTGTGTGGCATTCTTAGGCCACATTGTTTCCGGTGATGGAATTAGCTAGAGTTGATACTCAGAAAATTGAGGTAATGCAGAATTGGCCTAGGTCCACGTCTCCAACTGATATTAGGAGTTTCTTTGGATTGGCTGGATATTATAGAGGTTCATTAAGGGGTTCTCATCTATTTCATCTCCTTTGACTAAGTTAACTCAGAAAACATTGAAGTTTCAATGGTTTGAAGCTTATGAGAAAAGCTTTCAGGAAAACTAGGTTGACTACTGCCCTAGTATTGACCTTACCAGAAGGTACGCAAGGTTTTGTTGTGTATTGTGATGCGTCCAGAGTTGGATTGAGTTGTGTGTTAATGCAGAATGGTAAAGTTATTGCTTATGCCTCTAGACAACTTAAAGTTCACGAGAAGAATTACCCAACCCATGATCTAGAGTTGGCTGCCGTAGTATTTGCTTTAAAGATCTGGTGTCGCTATCTTTATGGTGTTCATGTGGACGTGTTCACCATTAACAATAGTCTTCAGTATGTGGTCAGTTAGAAAGAGCGTAACGTCATACAGAGAAGGTGGTTAGTGTTACTCAAGGATTATGACATGAGTATTCTATATCACCTAGGTAAGGCTAATGTTGTTGCTGATGCTTTGAGTAGGTTGTCTATGGGTAGTATCGCCCATGTTGAGGAAGAAATAGCAAAAGATGTGCACAAACTTGCACGATTGGGAGTTCAACTAATGGATTTCATCGAAGGAGGAGTAGTGGTGATGAATGGGGTTGTATCATCATTAGTATCAGAAGTGAAAGAGAAACAAAACCAAGACCCTATATTGCTTGAATTGAAGGCAAATTTTCATAAGCAAAAAGTAATGGCTTTTGAACAAAGGGGAGATAGTGTATTGAGGTATCAAGGTAGGTTGTGTGTACCAAGGGTGGATGAACTCCAAGAGAGGATCATGGAGGAAGATCATACCTCTAGATTTTTTATCCATCCGGGTTCCACAAAGATGTATCGTAACTTGAGAGAAGTATATTGGTGGAATAGTATGAAGAAAGGTATTGCTGAGTTCGTTGCTAAGTGCCCGAATTGCCAACAAGTTAAAGTAGAATACCAAAGGCCTGGTGGTATGGCTCAGAATATAGAACTTCTGGAATGGAAGTGGGAGATGATTGACTAACGTTTCAAGGACACTTTATCCAATTCTAAGTGTCAACAATCGCTAGTCAGTATAAAACCCAACTAAATGAGTTGGGGTCGAATCCCACAGGGAGCGGTATGTGTTTGAGATTCAATAGGAAAGTGTGAACATGATCAAATCAGTCATAGAAATAGAAATTATTGAATAAAGACATAATTCAAATCAAGGGATGACACGAATGTCAAATGGGGCTTTTGGTTTGGAATTATCAACTACGAACAGTTTCAAACAATACAAAATAACAATAATGAGACGGGTTCTTGGAATGTGATTCGATTATAGGCTAATATAGACAAATGGGTAATTGCAACTATTAGAAATTAGCTAGATATTAGTAAGTTAGACTATAGAGGAGGTAAACTTTCTCTCGAACAATTTACCCTGAATCAAGTCGATTTCTGTCGAACATCAACTAGCATGCAAAATAAGAACAACCCACACCTTAGTCCGTTCACTCTCTCTCGAGCTGAATGTGTGGGATTGGATTTAGGATTCACTCTCTCGAGCTGAACCTATGTCGAGCTGAATGTGTGGGATTGGGTTTAGGATTCACTCTCTCGAGCTGAACCCATGTCAACCCAATACCCACAGACCATCAATCAATAATCTTAGTTTTAAAACCTCTTTCTCGAGCATGCCAAACACACAAGGGTAGAACTGCATTTGCAACTACAATTCTTAGATTAAACCATAATTAATGATTGAACTCACTTCTAAATAACATTTAAACTAACAATTAACAATACCCATAAATTAAATCAACCCATAATCACACCCCAAGAATTGGGGTTTTAGCTAGACATCATAAAAAGGTAAAAACTATTACCAAATTGATTATCCATCAATTGGGTAAGAGTATATTTGTCCTTACAATGCTCCAATTCGAATAATCTCAAAGACCCACTTCCAATTTCTCAAAAGTGAAAAACTTCAATTCTTCAAAACTTAGGAAAAACTAGAGAAAACTTGTCTTAGTATTCAGAATATCAGCTACAATTTAGATATTATGATATTAGATACTAAACTAAATGTTCAAAAATGTATTTATAGTTGCCAAAAATGTGTTGCGAAGAGTCACTCGGCGAAGTAAGTCAGGCGCGCCGAACCACTCGGTGAGCCACCCTTTGGTCAATTCCATTGCCCTTCTGCCTTGGCATTCAACAACCTCAAGTTCTGTAACTTTGGGCGATCTAACTCTTCATCGCGGAACTACTCGGCGATTTGCCGACTGCTCCTTTCTCTCGCCAATTTGGTTCTTTCCTTTAGGGCTTGGCACACTGGAACTTTAGGCGGTCAAGTAGTCATTTGGTGACTCGCCAAGTTGACTTGGCGATCACCATGCTTTCCTTTCTTCATTCTTTCAGCCTGTTTTGTTCCTTTTTGCAAATTAGTGTCCTTTCTTTGTTCCTCAATCCATATACTTGGAAATCAAGGGTTTTACATCAGTTATTGGCACAAAATAAGCATTTGAGGACACTAAACCTATATAAATAAAGCCCTAAATGAGTCCAAATCTCGGACTCATCAACACCCTCAACTTAAACTTTTGCTTGTCCTCAAGTAAAACTCAAGTTCAGCAGTTCAAAAAAGATGTCTCAAATAGTGCTACACAAGAATCAATCATGAATGCACACTTATGTTTGCGTAGTCAGTAGTTCTCTGCACACGACCTGTTTCTATAGATTTTGCTTCACGTCCCAACACCTGTAGCAATCCTTAGGTCATTGTTTTTACATTTTCTGGACACTTTCTAGCCAACAATAGTACCAAACTAAAACACCTATCTAAATTAACATAGAGAATCAACTAAACAAAGAAAACTTCTAGATGGAAAACAAAAACCTATAGTTGGCTATATTGTAGATCTTGGGTTGCTTCCCAAGCAGCGCTTGATTTAACATCGCGGCACGACGCAGGCGTCTTGATTACTAAGACTTCATCAAGATGATAGGCCTCAACAACTTCTTGCACATTTTCCACGTTTCCGACATAGATCTTAATTCTTTGCCCGTTAACCATGAACCTTGTTCCTTCACTGTTCTCAAGCTCAACCGCTCCAAGGGGGAGCACTTTTGTGAGCAAAAATGGCCCAGTCCATTTGGATTTGAGTTTGCCCGGAAACAAGCGCAGCATAGAGTTGAATAGGATCACAATATCACCCACAACAAATAATCAGTTTTCAATTCTTTGATCATGATACCTCTTCATCTTCTCTTTGTACAAGCCTGAACTTTCATAGTCTTTTAGGCGAAATTTATCAAGCATATTCAATTCATTCATTCTTTAATTAGATACGGCGCCCCAATCCAAATTTAGCTTCTTCATCGTCCACGAAGCTTTATGCTTTACCTCTATCGGTAAATGGCAAGACTTCCCATATAAAAGTTGGTAAGGAGACATACCGATGGAGAAGATATTCTTTATCAAAAATGCGGTGACACTTTTACCTTCATTGTTGGGGACCGCAACTGCTTCCACCCACTTCGATCCATAATCAACCGCAACTAGAATATAGTTCAGCCCATGTGAACTCACAAATGGACCCATAAAATCAATTCCCCATACATCAAACAACTCTATCACCAATATAGGACTCATAGTAAGCTCTTGCCTCTTTGAAATCCCTCATTCTCTTTGCAAACGATCACAAGCCTTTGAACACACGAGACCCCGTCTACGGTCTGTGAATCGATCTACGATCCGTAGATGGGGACCGTAGATTATTATTACACTTGGAAAAATTTAGGAACTTACCTGGGATCTACGTTTGACATTGACGGTTCATAGGTTAACTTACGGGACGTCGATGGGGTCAGTAGTCCTTTGCACACGACCTGTTTCAGTAGATTTTGCTTCGCGTCCCTACACCTGTAGCAGCCCTTACGCCATTATTTTTACATTTTCTGGACATTTTTTAGACACGGACCCTATGCTAATTCTAGCCAACAATAGTACCAAACTAAAACACCTATCTAAATTAACATAGAGAATCAACTAAACAAAGAAAACTACTAGATGGAAAACAAAAACTCATAGTTGGCTAGATTGTACATCTTGGGTTGCATCCCAAGCGGCGCTTGATTTAACGTCGCGACACAACGCAAGCCTCTTGATTACTCAGACTTCATCAAGATGATAGGCCTCAACAACTTCCTGCACACATTCTCTGTTTCCCAGATAGATCTTGGTCCTTTGACCGTTAACCGTTAACCTTTTTCACTCAATGTTTGCAAGCTCAACCGCTCCATGGGGGAGCAGTTTTGTGAGCAAAAATGGCCCGGTCCATTTGGATTTGAGTTTGCCCGTAAACAAGCGCAACCTATAGTTGAATAGGGGCACAAGATCACCCACAACAAATTCACACTTTTCAATTCTTATATCATGATACCTCTTCATCTTCTCTTTGTACAAGGCTGAACCTTTATTAGCTGTTAGACGAAATTCATCAAGCATATTAAAGTCATTAATTATTTGATTAGATGCGGCGCCCCAATCCAAATTTAGCTTCTTCATCACCCACAAAGCTGTTATGCTCTAGCTTTACCTGTAAATGGCAAGACTTCCAATATAAAAATTAGTACAGAGACATACCGATGGGAGTCATGTATGCGGTGCGATAGGCCCATATCGCATCATAAACCTTCCTTGACCAATCTGTTCCATTATCATTCACAGTCTTCGCCAAAATCTATTTGATCTCACTGTTGGACACTTTAACTTGCCCACTAGTCTTTGGATGGTAAGGAGTGGCTACATTGTGGCGGATACCATATTTCTCAAGTGGCGCCTTGAATAACTTATTACAAAAGTGGGAACCTGAATCACTGATAACTCCCACAGTGTACCAAATTTGTAGAAGATATTCTTTTTAAAATTGCGGTGACACTTTTACCTTCATTGTTGCGGAGTGCAACTGCTTCCACCCACTTCGATACATGATCAACCGCAACAAGAATATACTTAATCCCATGTGAATTCACAAATGGAACCAGATAGATCTTGATCCTTTGCCCATTAACCATGAACCTTGTTCCTTCACTGTTCTCAAAATCAACCGCTCCATGGGGGAGCATTTTTGTTAGCAAAAATGGCCCAGTCCATTAGGATTTGAGTTTGCTTGGAAACAAGTGCACCATATAGATGAATAGGAACACAAGATTACCCACAACAAATTCTCACTTTTCAATTCTTTGTTCATTATACCTCTTCATCTTCTCTTTGTACAAGGCTGAAGTTTCATAAACTTTTAGGCGAAATTCATCAGGCATTTTCAAGGCAATCATTCTTTGACTAGATGCGGCGACCCAATATACAAGTTGGTAAGGAGACATACCGATGGGAGTCTTGTATGCAATGCGTTAGGCCCATAGAGCATCATCAAGTTTCTTTGTCCAATCCGTTATATTGGCACTCACAGTCTTCGCCAAAATCTGTTTGACCTCTCCGTTGGACAAGTCAACTTGCCCACTAGTCTGCGGATGGTAAGGAGCGGGTACATTGTGGCGGACACCATATTTCTCAAGTGGCACCTTGAAAAACCTAATACAAAAGTGGGAACCTGAATCACTGATAATCTCCCACAATGTACCAAATCTGGAGAAGATATTCTGTTTCAAAAATGCGGTGACAGTTTTGCCTTCATTGTTGGGGACCGCAACTGCTTCCACCCACTTCGATACATAATCAACAGCAACAAGAATATAGTTCATCCCATGTGAACTCACAAGTGGACCCATAAAATCAATTCCCCATACATCAAACAACTCTATCACCAATATAGGATTCATAGTAAGCTCTTGCCTCTTTGAAATCCCTCATTCTCTTTGGCAACGAGCACAAGACTTTAGAACCACGAGACCCCGTTTACGGTCCATGGGTCGATCTACAATCTGTAGATGGGGACCGTCGATCATTCTTACTCTTGGAAAAATTTAGGAACTTACCTGGGATCTACGTTTGACATTGACGGTTCGTAGGTTAACTTGCGGGCCGTCGATGGGGTCAGTAGTTCTCTGTACACGACCTGTTTCCCGTAGATTTTGCTTCGCGTTCCTACACCTGTAGCAATCCTTAGGTCATTATTTTTACATTTTCTCGACACTTTTTAGACACGGACCCTATGCTAATTCTAGCCAACAATAGTACCAAACTAACACACCTCTCTAAATTAACATAGAGAATCAACAAAACAAAGAAAACTACTAGATGAAAAACAAAAACCTATAGTTGGCTAGATTGTACATCTTGGGTTGTGTCCCAAGCAGGGCTTAATTTAACGTCGCGGTACAACGCAAGCCTCTTGATTTCCCAGATAGATCGTGATCCTTTGACCGTTAACCATTAACCTTGTTCCTTCACTGTTCTCAAGCTCAACCGCTCCATGGGGGAGCAGTTTTGTGAGCAAAAATGGCCTGGTCCATTTGGATTTGAGTTTGCCCGGAAACAAGCGCAACCTAGAGTTGAATAGGAGCACAAGATCACCCACAACAAATTCTCACTTTTCAATTCTTTGTTCATGATAACTCTTCATCTTCTCTTTGTACAAGACTGAACTTTCATAAGCCTTTAGGCGAAATTCATAAAACATATTCAAGTTATTTATTCTTTGATTAGATGCGGTTCCGAAATCCAAATTTAGCTTCTTCATAGCTTACAAAGCTTTATTCTCTAGCTCTATCGGTAAATGGCAAGACTTCACATATACAAGTTGGTAAGGAGACATACCAATTAGAGTCTTGTATGCACTACGATAGGCCCATAAAGCATCATCAAGCTTCCTTGACCAATCCGTTCTATTAGCATTCACAGTATTCGCCAAAATCTGTTTGGTCTCTCTGTTGGACCCTTCAACTTGCCCACTAGTTTTCGGATGGTAAGGAGCTGCTACATTGTGGCGGACACCATATTTCTCAAGTAGCGCCTTGAACAACTTATTACGAAAGTGGGAACCTCCATTACTGATAATCGCCCTCAGTGTACCAAATCTGGAAAAGATATTCTTTTTCAATAATGCGGTGACACTTTTACCTTCGTTGTTGGGGACTGCAACTGCTTCCACCCACTTCGATACATAATAAACCGCAACAAGAATATACTTCATCCCATTTGAACTCGTAAATGAACCCATAAAATCAATTCCCCATATATCAAACAACTCTATCACCAATATAGGATTCATAGGAAGCTCTTGCCTCTTTGAAATCCCTCCTTCTCTTTGGGACTGATCACAAGACTTTGGACCCACGAGACCCTGTCTACGGTCCGTGGGTCGATCAGCGGTTCGTAGATGCGGACCGTATATCAATCTTACACTTGGACAAAATTAGGAACTTACCTGGGATCTACGTTTGACATTGACGGTCCGTAGGTTAAGTTACGGGTCGTCGATGGGGTCCGTAGAGCTCTGCACCAGACCTGTTTCTGTAGATTTTGCTTCGCGTATGTGCACTTGTAGATTCCCTTAGGCCATTATTTTTACATTTTCTGGACACTTTTTAGACACTGACCCTATGCTAATTCTAGCCAACACTAGTACCAAACTAAAAGTCCTATCTAAATTAATACAGAGAATCAACTAAACAAAGAAAACTACTAGATGGAAAACAAAAACCTATAGTTGTCTAGATTCTACATCTTGGGTTGCGTCGCAAGCAACGATTGATTTAACGTCGCGACACGACGCAAGAGTCTTGATTACTCAGACTTCATCAAGAATATGGGCCTCAACAACTTCTTGCACACTTTCTCCGTTTCCCAGATAGATCTTGATCCTTTGCCCGCTAACCATGAACCTTGTTCCTTCACTGTTCTAAAGCTCAACCGCTCCTTAGGGGAGCAATTTTGTGAACAAAAATGTCCCGGTATATTTTGATGTGAGTTTGCACGGAAACAAGCGCAACCTAGAGTTGAATAGGAGTACAATATCACCCACAAAAAAAATTCACTTTTCAATTCTTTGATCATGATACCTCTTCATCTTCTCTTTATACAAGGCTGAACCTTCATAAGCTTTTAGGCTAAATGGATCAAGCATATTCAAATCATTCTTTCTTTGATTAGATGTGGCGCCCCAATCTAAATTTAGCTTCTTCATCGCCCACAAAGCTTTAGGCTCTAGCTCTAACAGTAAATGGCAAGACTTCCCATATACAAGTTGGTAAGGAGACATACCGATGGGAGTCTTGTATACAGTGCGATAGGCCCATATCGCATCATCAAGGTTCCTTGACCAATCCGTTATATTAGCTTTCACAGTCTTCGCCAAAATCTATTTGATCTCTTTGTTGGACACTTCAACTTGCCCACTAGTCTGCTGATGGTAAGCAGTGGTTACATTGTGGGAAACACCATATTTCTCAAGAAGTGCCTTGAACAACTTATTACAAAAGTGGGAACCTCAATCACAGATTATCTCCCACAGTGTACCAAATCTGGAGAGGATATTCTTTTTCAAAAATGCGGTGACACTTTTACTTTTATTGTTGGGGACCGCAACTGCTTCCTCCTACTTCGATACATAATCAACCGCAACAAGAATATATTTCATCACATGTGAACTCACAAATGGACCCATAAAATCAATTACCCATACATCAAACAACTCTATCACTAATATATGACTCATAGTAAGCTCTTGCCTCTTTGAATTCCATCCTTCTGTTCGACAACGATCACAAGACATTGGACCCATGAGACACCGTCTACGATCCATGGGTCGATCTACAGTCCGTAGATGGGGGCCGTAGACCACTCTTACACTTGGAAAAATTTAGGAACTTACCTGGGATATACGTTTGACAGTGACGGTCCGTAGGTTAACTTACAGGCCGTTGATGGGGTCCGTAGACCTATGCACTAAACCTGTTTCTGCAGATTTTACTTCGTGTCTCTGCACCTGTAGCAACCCTAAGGACATTATTTTTACTTTTTCTGGACACTTTTTAGACACGGACTCTCTGCTAATTCTAGCCAGCACGAGTACCAAACTAAAACACCTATCTAAATTGTAACATCCAACAATTTAAAATGAATATGAAGAAGCTTGAAATTGGAAGTAGTCATTTTTGGAAAAAAATTCAGAATCTGGAAATTCGGCCAAGTGTGGAAATCAGTGAGTTTTTGGCCAACTTTGAGCAGTCATAACT
>JAJOOR010023021.1:0-17412 GCA_036250505.1 Solanum acaule | reverse complement strand
CCATTCGAACCACCAACACATTACATATTTGAACCAGCTCCTGAACATACTACCGTAGAACCAGACACCACCACCCAGTATATTTTCAATCAAGAGAATAATGTCCAAAAGGCACAAACCCAGTACGATTTCCAGCAAACCCATCAGGAAAATCTCTCAGATACACAAACCCAGTACCTATTTCAGCACACCCATGAACAAAAATTCGGAAATATGGAAACGGATTCCCATTTTGAAGAAACCCTTCCAGATAAATCGAAATCGACCCAGTTCATTTCCCAGCACACCCATGAACAGAAACTTAAAAATATGGAGACCCATTTCGATTTTCAGCAAATCGAAGAGGAAAATGAAGATGATGAAGAAGAGGAAGGTGAGATGAAGAGTTTGGATGAAGTGTACAGTCAGTTAAGTGAACGACTCGTGAGCAGGAGCAGATCAGATACGAAGCCGTCAGCAGGTGAAGCTCCGGTGAAGTTGCCGACGAAGATGAAGAAATCAGCTAGTATGAAATCGCCATTTGCGCATTTTGAAGAAGAAGTCATCGTAGAAGCTCGGCGGCCGGCCACTACAAGGGAGAAGAATGCAAAAACAAGCGATGAAGACAATGAAGTCGATGCAAAAGCCGATGATTTCATCAACAAATTCAAGGAACAGTTGAAGTTGCAGAGGTTGGATTCCATTCTCAGGTACAAGGAGATGATTGGCAGAGGGAGCTAAAGGTATAAATTTCTGGGCGTTAATTTTCAGTTTCTGATTAGTTTTTGGGGCAAACTGTAGAAATTGGAAAAGTAAGATCCAAATGTTGCACCTTTTGGTCAATTGTCTTGTCCTTGAAATTTGACAAATCAAGGGTATCGATGGGCATTTTAGTAATTCAACTTACACCCCACAAATATATGGTTTGTGGGGTCTGAAAAAAATGTGGAGACAGATTTTTTTTATGGGTGTTGTTAGAGCTAATTTCAGTGTAATGTGAATTAGTCCACATTTTAAACTTTATGTTCAAATAGGTCTTCTTATTTTTACTTTCCTTCAACAAATATCCCCAAAGAAAATCTCCGTTTTTCTTTTTTTTCTTCTGTATTTGATGTACTTTTTGGTTACTTTATTGTTCTTAATGACTGTTTATGGTGAAGAAAACAGTCACCATATAGATTTTTGGTTCTGTATTTGTATTACTATCCGCCCATGTTACCTTTGTATTTCTCACAATGAATACAATTTTTAGGAGTTATATTAATTATTGAGTCAAGAAAAAAAAAAAATTAGAACTGTGTTTTTCTTTTGTTTCCCATCTTGTGTCTGTGAATCATATTTGCGTCAGGGAGTTTTACTTTTGGAGTATAGAGCTTCCTAACAAAGGCAGCACCATATTAAAGAGATTCGAATCTGAAATTTCTGATTAAGGATGGAGTACTTACCCCTCCATCTCCACTTTGTTGGTAATATTTGAGTTGTCTTGACAAGATGGTAAGTGTCCACCCCAACTAAGGTTGATTGTGGATGATTTATTGTTTGTGAGATTATATCAATTTTGTTAAAACTGTATTGTCGAGACTTTTATTTTTGGAAAAATTATCTAAATAGATACTTAACTTATTTTACCATATTTTTTAAAATGTTGTATCATGAAAAAATTATAAAAATTCCTACTCTCTTCTATTTTCGGATACATCACTTTACGCAATGTATTGAGACATTTTGGTATGTATTCGTATCTCATCAAATTTAAAGGATTTTTGTAACTTGAAAAATAGTAGGGATATAATGTAATTAACTTTTAACACTATGAGATTTGTGTATAATTCTCTTTATTTTTCCCTCGTTTAACCTATATAATTTTTTTATATGTAATATGGTTGGTTTTGGGTCAATATAAGTATGCAATACCTTATAAATAGTTTCTTTTTTCTTTTTTACTTTTCATGTAAGATTTTATTTACACACCTTCAACAATTTTTCCTTTGAATAAAGCTACACACAATTTATCATTATTTATGTGTTAATTTATAGATTAATTGTGTCAGCAATATCAATGAAGTATCTACAACCACCAAACTTCTTTTTTTGTTGCATGTGTTCTTTGGAGCTACTATTGAATAAAGGTAGCAAATTAGTCTACAGAAAAGCAAATACACTAAATTGAGTCACACACCATCACTACACCTTCATATTCGTCTCATGAAATTATTAACTCAATTAGCAATTGATGGACTAAAATAACCTAATGATGCTCTTAAACCTTAATAGTTTTAGTGCTCTTTTTGAATCAAACCTACATAATTTTCTTCAAAAAAAACTCACATCATTATGAATATTCAATACCTTATAAATAATTTTTCCCTTGAGGCTCTATTCACAAACCTTTTAATGTGGAGTTGTAAATTGGATATTTAGAGGGAATTTAATGGTTTGCACTAGTATTTTTCCTTTGTTTAGGGGCAATCATATGATATTATGATGGTAAATGGGGCCATGACCATATTAAAATGGTGACAGCTAATGAGTAACCCCTTTCACAAATTTTTAATTTATGGGAATTTTGTTGATAGGTCCCATTCACAAGTAATGTGCCACCATATGATCCAAAGTTGGGCCTTTTTCAGCATCTTCTAGTTAGACTAAACTAGAAGTTTCACTTTTTGTTGCAAATAATTACATTAAACAATAGTTTCTAGTGCAAAAAGATTTCTAAGTGCATAAGATAGTATGGTGTTATTATTAGTTTAAATTCTTCTTAAAATAAGGGAGTGTTTGTTAGCTGGTTTGAAAATGATTTAATATAAATATCAAATTTTGTACAAGTAATACCCATTTGGTAGCTAACTAGGAGGTAAATACCAACAACAGTGTTTTATTCCAATGAAGATTTTTCGGTGCGAATTCGAATTTAATCGGGCTTCAATGTGAATATTGAATACTGAATGATTTATATATTAATCGAGCTTCAATGTGAGTACTTAACATTAGATAAGAAACGCAGGTAAATTATTTATATGTAAAATTAATATTGTGTTTAGTTTACTATATATATAAGTAATACATGTATATTTTATGTAGAATAACTTATACATAAAAACTAATTGTTATAGCTAATATCTGCCTAAAATAAATGGTAAAGTAATCATCACATTATTATGCATCTTCATTATGGAATCTTTCTTGTATTTGTTATGTGCATGACTTCTAAAAATTATTTAATTCATCTTTCTGTCGGCAAAGTGAATATTCACAAAATAATATGTGTAGTTTATGTACTATAAGGAGACAGCTAAGTGACTTACCTGTTGAGTATTTAATTATTCTTTGTATTAGTTATGTGTGAAAATGATAAGACAATAATTTATGAATTAGCACATGGCTTTTGGAATGGTCAAATAGAGAAACAATTTTAACTACCTTACTCGACTAGATGACAAAAAATAACAACAATTTATTTTGTGCTTTAATATATTTTAGATTAATCTATTAAAAGAGAATAATTGTACTAGAAGGAATATTTGGTACGTAATAAATCTAATTCTAACATATGATTTATCCTACAAATTATTTAGTATAATTTTTGTGGTTTCTGAGTAGGATTTTATTTGGATTACAGTCCGTATAGCTAAATTCAATGTGGATAGTAATCTATCGAATCTAAAATATTTTTCAAAATTTTAAGTTAACGATCATTTGATCATGTTTTATTATAAATTTTGAAAAAATAATAATATATTTTTTGTTTTAAAAGTAGAAAATGATATTTGAAATAATGAAAGTTGAACTTCAAAAAAAAGTGAAAAAATTTCATGGTCAAACGTGGGGATTAGAAATACTACTTGCACTCACTACTGTCTTTTTAACACAAAAATCATACCATTGAGATTTTTTAACTTTTTGATGAATAATTTTTTTATACCCTTTTTAAAAATATAAAAAATAAAACTCAATTAAAATTCAGATCCGATCCACCCGAAACCCAAAATTCATATGAAAAAATTGTACTGCGGATATTATATTCTTCTCTTTTCTCTATCATTTTAACTTGTTTGTTTTTTTTAAACAACTTAATACATTTAATTTCTTCATTTGAATTTTGGGTGAAATGAGTTGGATCTTTTTAATTAAGTTTATTTAATAGATTTCTTTTAAATTTAAGGAATTTTTCATCGGAAAGTTAGAATTTTTTATGGTATAATTTTGTGTTAATTTACTCAAAATTTAGTGCTTTCTAGGTAAGAAAAGATAATTAAGGGCATGTTTGGAAAGTCATCATGGTAATTGAGTGTAATTACATTATTTGACTTATTTGGTTGGTCAAGTAATTACTTGGTCAACATGTAATTTGGTGTATTGACAAGGGGTAATTACATTCTTTAATTCTCAGGAAAGGATGGTGAATTGCTGGTAATTACAAGCTGATTACTTTTTAATTTTTAATTTTAATTTTTATTTCTATTATTTGAAATTCTTTATTTTATTATTCTAAAAATTCCTAAAACTTAAGTAATTTTTTATGTTTTTCATTTCATTCTCATTCTCAACCTTTATATCACGTGATTTCATGCGATTTTTCGTATTATCTATTTTTTTTTATTCTTATTTTTTTATTAGCATAAGTTTGATAGTATTCTAATTTTAAAATTAAAGTAGAATTCATTGTTGAGTAATATTATAGATTTAGATTTTCCTTTTCTTTTAAGTTATATTTATGTATATTATGTTGAAATTTGACACAAGACTAATTTGTTTTAAATTTAGAACTTATGTTATATTTTCAGTTTTATTTGTTTTAGCTGTATTGACTTGCGACTTCACATTGCAAGTCATTTATTTTTTAGTTAGACTTATTATTTTTTTATCAAATATTTTAATAATTTATGACATTTTATTTATAATATAAATCTTTTTGTGAAACTTGCATTTCATGATGTTCATAGAAATCTTGTACTTCTGGTTTTTATGATTAGTTCAATTGAAATATACTAATTTGAAAAATATAAATAAATATTTTTTCCATAATATTAGTTAAGAACATATGTTTACTAGAATTATAATTTCAAAAGACAATATATATCTTAAATATTTAATTTAATATCATTTATAAAGTTTTTATTTGTCTAATATATATTTTAAATAATTAATTTTTATTTTTAAAATTTAATATAATTTTATGATTGCACTTGCGCATCCAAACAACACATGTGTAATTACACTATGTCAAACAAATATGTCAGTGTAATTACTATATTGATAATTACTACCCAACCAAGTACACCAATTCCAATTATCAGGTGACTTTCCAGATCGATCCTAAATGATTTTTGTGGGAAAAAAAACGATTTACTCCTCGAAGCTTTGGATTAGTTACACTCATGAATTCAAATTCTATTGCAAATAAACTTACGTGATATTTAAATAGGAAAAAAAAGACATTATTTATTGAATTTCAAATGGTGTGTTGATGTAATTATTTTTGAGTGTATAAGACATAGCCAAAAAGATTGGGGTTGAGGGGAGCATTGTTGTCCAAATGTTGAATGACACAAATAACGGTGTTGTGGATATACTCTATTACTCCACACGTAATTTTTGATCGAACATAAAATTTTATACTATCTTAATTTCTTAAATATTTATTTTATGTCTAAGTTAGATATTTTTTTTTTCTTATTTTTGTAAGTTTATTTTAAAAGATTTAAAAACTACAAAAAGTGTATGTTTTCTTTTAATTTAAATTTTAATAAACAAGCTAGTATTTCTTAATTATATTTTTAAACTAGCTATTTGACTCTTCTTATATTAGTTCAAAATAATTAATTAATATCTTTATTATTATAATTTATATATATATATTTAATATAAAAAATAATAATAACCTAAACTACTACACACTATATTATAACATCAGACAACCACCACACAAGAGACACCTACACTTACACCACTACCCCACCTTAACCCCCACTTCCCTCCCCCATTTTCTACCACACAACCCATTACACACCCCCACACACGTACTACACATTCCTATAAACAGCAACACACCCCTATATTAATAGATACACTTACAGCCATCAGAAAAAGGAGACCGGCAATACAAAACTCACACGCACAGCAACACAAAAAATACAAAGAAAAATCAGCATACATACATACAGAAGCACGGAGAGGAAAACAAAACAAAAAAAGGAGAAAAGAACACCCAGAAACATGAACACACACACGCATCATTCTGGAGAAAGAAAACAATACACACACAACACTATACCATACAAACAGTGGCGGAGCCAGAATTTTTAATAAGGGGGTTCAAAATCTAAAAAAATAGATATACGAAGTAGCCAAAGAGGGTTCGACATCTACTATATATACCTAAAAAATTATTTTAACCATGTATAAATCATATAATTTTCCGTCGATCCGAACCCCCTCATAATAGGGTGGCTCCGCCACTGCATACAAATACACACACGCGTACACAACAAAAAGCAAAAGAAAAAAAAAACAATTGGTAACATACCCACAAACATATTCATCTCTTTATTCTCTTTTTTCATTACTTTTATATAAACACAACACATATTCACACCAAAAATTGTGAGTGTTCTAATCGGGGTTCAGTCAAGATTCTACGGTACTTATTCTTTTCATATAAGGTATTCAACTTTACCTTATCTCTTTAATTTATTCATGAAATTTAATGTAATTTTATGACAAGTCTTCTTATATTATGTTTCATTCATGAATTTGATTGAAATGATTAACTCGTTAGTTGTTATATCTCTATTTCATGAATAAAGGTAACTTTAATCGATGATTATTGTATTTATTTATTTATTTTTATTTGTTAGTTGTGATCTCTTAAAAATGAACGGGTCGTAACATTGTTTTTGTCTTGATTTAGATAATAATGATAAAGTAGGTATAGTTAGGCTAAAATAAATAAATAAACAAATTATTGTTGTTTTATTTTATGAAACAAAAAATGAGATTATGTTTTTTTTAATTCGTTATTGTTTTGTTTGATTAGAAAATGTATACTTAATTTTGATGTTAATTTTAAGAGTAATAAAAATATAAAAATATAAAAATATAAAATAAAAAGATATGAATATGATCCAAAATTTTATCCTAGAATTTTAGTATTCTATTTTATTTGAGTTTTCTTTATAAAGACTAAGTATTTTCTTCTAACATTAGACAAACTTTTAGGTACGTTAAAATTATTTGTTTCGATTAAGAATGCAGTTACGCATCTTTTTTTAAACATAAAAAAAAATCAAGGATGCAGTGATGCACCTTGTCCAATAATATAATTAAGTTTTATTAATCTAAAGTAGAGACTTATAGAAATATAGATTATCATGTGTGATGCAAAGAAGACAGTTATGTCTCTAAATGTCAAGATCAAGAATGCGGTTACGCATCTAGGTTGAGACCCAATAAAGTTCAACAATTAAAACATATGAGGAAACCATGGCCTGAAATAATTATCCAAAAGAATATATCAAGATAAGTACAAGTCAATAAAAGAGACCGTGCTAGAACCACGGGACTCGAGGAATGCCTAATACCTTCCCCTCAGTCAACAGAATTCCTTACCCGAATTTCTAGTTCGCAGACCAAAACTAAAGAGTCATTTCCTTTTGATTAGAGGTTGAACAAAAAGGTGACTTGGAACACCATAACTCAATTCCAAATGACGACTCTGAAAAAACAAAATAATCCCTAATCAATACTGTCACTTAAATTAGAAAAACTCTACCGTGCGCGAAAAGGGGTGTGACACCTATGTCTCAACTCCCAACTCTCTCAAATCATTCTGACCATTTCATATCTCTTGGAACTATACATATTTTAGCAACTCATGATGTTTGCTACTGACACATCAATTTGTTACCATTATAATATATGTTCTCTAACTTGCTTGCTTCTATTCAAATTTTTTATTTAATATGAAGCACAACATCAGCAAAAAATATTACTAATATTTTGTACAATTTCATAAGTGAAATGTCGAAAGGATATAATATAGGTTAACTTACCCAATTTCACTAGTTTAAATATTTAATTATTTAAATATGCTCTAATTTATAATATTATATGTTTTTATTAGATTTTAGTGTATCCAGATACATTCAGATACATGTATTTCGGGATATATGGATTTAAAATTAGGTGTAATTTGTTCTAGATACACTGTATCAAAATAGATTCTCATGTATCTAGAATACATAACAAATCTCACTCGCCTCTCTCACCTCTTTCCCATCTTGCTCGTCATTCTCCTAATGTGTCCCACATACATGTGAATCACAGCCGGGGGCGGAGCCATCCTTAGCCAAGGGGTGTCAAGCGATACCCCTTTGCCAGAAAATTATATTGTATATACAGGTAAAATTTTGGTTTAATAAATATATATTCAAATATTGACACTTCTTGATACACATTTAAGGTTTAGTCTAGCGATTAAGGGGATGCAAAAATTTCTTGAGGCCGTGTGTTCTAGCCCTACTAGAGTCATAGTTATTTTTTTTTACCACAACCATTGACACCTCTTAATGAAAATTCTTTGCTCCCCACTAATCACATCAGATACATGTATCTAGTGTGATTCACATGTATCTGAAATACATAACAAATCTTGTTCGTCTCTCTATTTTAATATAGAGAAAAATTTAGAAATAGCAAACATAATAGACATAATAAGGCTCTATCGCAATAGTTTTGATAATTGCACTCCATAGCTATAGTTTCGTTTGTTATGGAGGCTGCAGTTTGTAGATTTCTGCCCGTGTGTATGTTTCTCTTGCGAATATACAAATATGGTAAGTATATACAAATTATGTATTTATACATTTAGGAATTTTTTAGAACTTCGTGTATATTTCGCTTGCCAATATACAAACATGGTAATTTATTATGATTTTTCATAAATCGTATACAAATAGCTAAGGTAAGCATATTCAAAATTTTGGATTTATACAAACAGGAACCGAATTATACAAGTTCTGAATTTATACAAATCAGACGAATTATATAAATCAAGTGAATAACAAGAATTGAAAAAACTATAGCCGTATATTATATTTTTCTTAAACTGTAGCTATAGTACTTGATATAGGCAAAATATTTGATATTCTGCATAATTTTCCCTAAAAGAATTTGAGGAAATTTTCTAAATGTGTATTCATTTCCGATCTGATGTATCTATACAAGTATATTCACTACAATTGAAGGATAAAAGTAATAAGACTATACACTTGTCACTTCCTAATTTATACAGCTCTAAACTATATGTAACAAACTACTGTTCCTCACATGTTTATCATGTTGTCACGATCCAGGGGTACACTCTAGATGTAACATGGAGTACTTGATTCGGAAGGGGTCTCATACAAGCCCTTAGCATATCATAACATAAGATAATAGAAAAGTACGGAAATTTTAAAAACTTTATCCATACAATCGAAGTCTTTTTTAAAGCAAGCGAAAGTCTTACTACACTTTGTCTCAAACCATCTAATACAACTTTGAATAACTCTTGGGACATATCCCATACAATAGTCTCAAAACATGAAAATAGAAGACATAAAGGAAATAGTGACTTTGTCCTCGAAGCTATAAGGACTCACCAAGTCTTCAACTTCTTGCACTTCTAGAAACCTATCTTCAAGAATGGAACTCAAATCACCGGACCCTACATTTGATGAGAATGTAGGCAAGAGTATGCGTTAGTACAAAAGTACTAAATATGATAGTTAGCATAACATCATAAGAGCATAATATATGGGTTAGTCAATATAAGACATAATCCATAAGATTAAGAGATACTTCATGAAACATAAACTATAAGCATAAGAGACAATATCATAATCACAAGCAAAGTCTCCAACATAGGCATCATATAAGCATTAGTCATCATTAGGCATGAACCTTGAACATAAGAGATACTCCGTACTCATAGCATAGTCAACACTTAGTTCTTCATAACATAATAGAAACACTTCGTAAGTAGCTTCAAGTCATACTTGTGCAATGCATGGATAAGATTCCATAATCTCACCCACACTAAGTACCACCTTAGGCCATCATACATACTTATCATCTTTAATCTCATTCTTAGCTTAGTTCTCATATACAAGGGAATCTCTCACCTTTAGTCAATCATATCATGGAGGGCAACTATAGCAACAATCCATCAAAACATACATCATAAGCATAAGTCATAAGCATATTCATTACATGGAACATCATAACATAAGAGGAGCATATCATAACTACCCTCAAAGCATACTTGTGCAATGCATGAATAAGACCCCATAAATCCTACCCATGCTAAGTAAAGCCTCTTGAGTAACCATAATTCATAATTCATGTTCTTGTTGGGATAGTGAGAATTAGCCTTAACAGACATAGACTATGTGATCTTATCATGGAATACGGTGTCATGCCCCACACCGAAAAGAGGTGTCCTACTTGCCTAAGGTAGAACTAACATGTATTAGCTTTAGGTGGATCCAATAGCTAAATAACCTACGGAGGCGCGTAGTTTATGGGATAACGAGAGTGCTACTAGAAACTCTAACTCTACTATGTGAAGGCTTCCATCTCATGAGACCTAACTTTGGGAAAACCCGGACTCTACTATGTAAGATTTCCCTCTTTTACTTGGATAGTCCTCACATCAACTAGGTGTGGTTCTCCTCTCAACTTGGGGCCCGAACCCTACCTTGTGTGACTCTCCCTGTCATTGTCAATATCCATTGGGGCCAAGCATACACCCCTAGATTCATTATTAAGTCTTGCTCAACATTCATGTCTCATGGAAGAATGTCCTTTATAATCAATCCATGTTCAAGTGATTCTATCACTTTATACGTCAAGCATTTATAAGGTAGGTTAGGTGAGTATAGGCCTTTTACCACTATTCTACCGATTAGACCTCTATTCTCATATAGACTTTACTCTAAAAGCCTTAACATACATAATTCATCACCTTAACTTTACTCTCAAAGCCCTAGTGATCAACCTTCATGACTACAAGCCTTACTCTCAAAGCTTTACTTCTTACCATCTTCATTCATACCTAAATTTCAAGGCATTCTAATCACATTCTTCATTATCAAGTGATTCTAGTCATAAATCATCATAAAGGTTCAACTTCAATCTAACTAGTCATGATCCATTGTATTCACATTATTCTAATTCAATTCATGTCTATATGTTCCTATTCTTGAACAATTACTACTCATAACATCAATTCTAGAAGATCACCCATGAATCCTTAATTTCACCTTTCACGGCATAAACCCACATAATATCAATTTCATTAATTAGACTAGGGTTAACCATGGAAAACATACAATATTGTCATAATATCATGAATGAATACAAAAACAATCATAAATAATTACTATCCACTCAATTGACATCATACTCAACACTACCCACAATATAGGAAGAAACCCTAGCTAGAATTGGGGTTCATCTTCATAATTTGGGGGAAATCTAGGGGGCTCCATGGATGGAAGAATCCAAGGATGAATAAGCTATCATACCTTGATTATAAATCCCTCACAAAAGCTTGCACAATGGAGGAATTTGACCTAGCTTTCTTCTTTTCTTCTTCCTCACTTTCTAGAGAGTGAATTTCTTGGAGGGAATTGGGTTCTTTTGATGAGTTGAAAATAATGTCTAGGATCAATGTATTTAGGGGTCTATTAGGTTTATATAGGTGGTCTAATTACTAATAAAACGACACCACTCAACCCCTAACTAATTATGAATCAACCCCTAAGTCCACAACTTAAAACGACTAATCCTCGAGACTGCCTCACCCACGAGACCCCGACCCACGGATCGTGGGTGGATCTACGGACCGTACTAGTCCTTTTTGGGTGGTGGCCTGCAACTCTACAAAATGGGGCCTTGACCCACGACCCCTTCCCACGGGGTGTGGGTCCACCTATTGGGCCTGAGTCTCATCTGTAGGTGTCCCCTTTTTGGACAGCTTTTAGGGACTGTTTTGGATCACCCTCAAGGACCCTTGGTTGGTCCTTGGGGGGTCGTACCTTGATTCCCTAGCCCTAAAACCTTTACTCTAAGTACTGGAAGTCATTTTACGATTCTAACCCTCACGTAAAACTCTAAAACTCTCACGTAAAGCTCTAGTTTAACTTACTAGTTTTTCGGGTGTTACAATATCTCCCCCTTGGGAACTTTAGTCCTCGAATGACATTTCTAAACACCTCTTAAAGGAAACGACTCTAGAATAGCAGCCTATCATACATGCAACACATTCAAATGCACACAAACAAAGGAGGAAAACTTCATCTCATAACTAAACATACTCAATGCAACACAAGGAAGTAGGAACTACATCTAACAACCCATAATGCAAGAAATTCTCATAACTAGTCATGTTCAAGGAGGAACTACCATCTCCTAGCCATAACATGCTCAACATACTCTCATGGAGCCTATATGCAATTTACTCTCAAAAAGCATTTATTCAAGGAGGAATCTCTCAACTCCAAACTAAAGCATGCTCATATATTCATCTCATGAAATCAAATAGGCAACTCATACTCAATGAACCACAACATGAGGAAAACAATTTAGATAAACTCATTTTTTATTCTAAAACAAATTTCCATGAACATGCTTCATACAAGGAAATCATGGCAACACAAACACACCTGACTCCACACATCATACAAATTAAGAGGAACCTATCATCTCAAGAATTCATATGAGCCTACAAAATGGGGACTAAGCTTCCCAACTCATTTCACCTTTCTAGGGTGAGAAACTCAAGTAAACCCAACTCCCAGGCATTAGGAACACTCAACGACCTTGCTTACTAAGCACGTCATCTCCCCCTTGGGAGCAAGCCTAAACGGACTTTCTAGGCACCATTCATTTCAATTTAACTAAGGTCGGATTAAGTCATCACTAAGCCTTCACATTCATCAACATGGTGATTCTAAACTATGGTGAACTATTCTACTACCCTTATTATGAGTCTACTAATTGAATACCACAAGGTCTCTTCTAAACACCCTCTTCCTTAAGTCTTCTTCAACATACCCAAAGCTCAAAATAGCCAAGTAGGGTTCTACCCTTCAATCATGTCTAGGTATTATCTAAACACTCTACTCAAAATGACAATACTTAAGATCAATATTAACAAGGTAACTAACTCTTTGAAGTTGTTCAACACCTAAACATATCTCCCTCATCTTAGCTAGGTAGTACATGCAACCCTCAAAGTATATGGGTTCTACAATCTCATAGGAGCATAATTACTAATACTACCAATCCATTATAAGGATGATATCTAAATCTAGCATATCAAGTCCTATCTAGTCACATAGCCATAATTGGCATCACAACCAACCTTTTCACCCTCGCTCCTTATAGCATGAGCCTTTCGAGTAGTCATATCTTGAAGACCATCGGATAAGGAGAAAGACCTTATAGAGTTAAACTCTATGGCACGACTTAGAGAATGAAGAAATGAAGTTTCATAATCATCTAATAGCTTTCTATTCATAAATGTGGCGCTCACACTTATGAACAAGACTCTACTAGATGTGGTTTGAGACAATCCTAGAACCATTCTAAACATTGTGCTCTGATTACCAAGTTTGTCACAACCCAGGGGAACACCCTAGATGTAACATGGCGTACTTGACTCCGAAGGGGTCTCATACAAGCCCTTAGCATATCATAAGATAATAGAAAAGTACGGAAATTTAAAAAAAAGTATCCATACAATCGAAGTCTTTTTAAAAGCAAGTAGAAGTCTTACTACACTTTGTCTCAAACCATCTAGCCCATACACTAGTCTCAAAACATGAAAATAGAAGACATAAAGGAAATAGTGGCTTTGTCCTCGAAGCTATGAGGACTCACCAAGTCTTCAACTCCTTGCACTCGGAAGGTCATTTTTATAAATTTTTTGTTCTTCTTTCTTCTCTTCCTCATCTGATGACTTCTCATTTTGTTTTTCTTCTTCTATCTTCTCTTCCCATCTGATGCTCTCCTTTTTTTTCATGTTTTTTCTTCTCTTCTACCACTTCATCAACTTCTTTTGCAATGTATTTACCAATTGATATGAGATCTTCATCGACTATTATTATTGCAAGGTCTTCATTGACTATTGCTGCAAGGACTTCATCCATTACTGTATCTGCAAGGTCTTCAGTGACTAATGTTGCAAGGTTTTCATTGACTACTACTACATGGTCTTCTCGACAGCTGCTTCTGCAAGGATAGTAGTCAAGCCTTCATACAAATAAATTACACCAACAATATATAAACTAGTTTACCTTGCTTCTTCTTGTTCTTTTCAATTTTCATCTCGTACATAAGTCATAACTTCGATCATTGATTGTTTAAGGGATGCAACACACTCATGCATATCCCATCATTAGATTTATTCAGTACATTTTTCTGTCCACTCGAAATAGAATTTTCACAAAGTGGGATAGGCTTGTGATCACCTAAATAATCATCCTCCGCGCTCTCTACTGCTAAAGTGAGGACAATTACACCTTTTAATCTGACTTTTAAGGCATCGAGGATCGTGTCCTTTGCTTTGTTCGTATATAGCTTAAATGTAGCCATGTCATTCTATTTCATCTCACGACAGTAGGGGTAAGGTATGAGTGTACAATCTATAAAAAATATAAATATTACACAACATTCACTAATTTAAAAATATGCTAGATAATAACAAATAAATTTATACCTTCGTACTTATTTCTTTGTACTTAAATGGACCGCCTTCGATTATATTATCGCTCTCTGATGTGTTTCATTTAAGTAAACACGAAATAAACAAAGGATAATCTAAGGACTTTCCGACATACTTTTCAAGATGTGAAAAAGCCTTATATATTCAAACCTGAAATCAATAGAAAAATAAATAAACAGAGCCTATGAAGTACTACACTATTAAGTAAAACTCTATTATAAATCAACTATATATGTTGATAATAAGTATCAGGAATGTGTTGGAAAAGCCGTACATGGCATACAATGGATTATTATTTTCATTATACATATTCCCCTGCTTCTTCAAATTAATTTTCTTCTTTAGATAGATCAACGTTAATTAAAAAGACTCTTTCCCCATGAATAACTTTTGAAGAAATTTGAATCATCTAGCATCTTGATGTAGTTTGAATCCATAATTTTAGATATATTATAAACAAGCAACATTGCGTGGACGAACCAAACTAAAGAGCACTTTAACTTCTGCTCCTTATTTAATTTGGTACCCTTGTTAAACTCAACAATTTTGCATTGGTGATGTTCTTATTATTGGTTACCTTGTAATGAAATTTTCATCCTTTTAAAGAACTTTGTTCATTTTTGATTCATGAGGATATGTTGAGTAATTCATCCCCATAATCAATATAAATATTTTAAAGTCAAACCATGCATGCTTATCATTCACACAGAATCCAATTTCATGTAATTTTTAGTCATTCTTGCATGTCGCAACAATATATAGTGGACCATCTGTTCATTGAACTTAAATAATCTGGAATATGTCTCAAGTGTCCAAAGCAAGTATCCTTGAAGTCATGATAAAAAATTTCATCAACTAGAAGTTTTCTAAAGTTACGATAAATCGCCATTTTTTAACTTACATAAATCTTCACTGGAGATGATCCTACCTCATTCATCCACGTTGCTAGCTCATACGGCTTATCAGAGATATCTCTTGCACAAATTGATAGGGATGGAAATCATCATCATATTCATCTTGACTATGGGTATCTCTACTACTCTCCTCATCCCCGCTATCACTTTTCCCTTCACTAGACTCAACATCATCACTAGCATATGCATTACTGTCATGGTAGTTATCAGTCTCTGTCATTATTTTCATTTCTAAGTTAGACTCAAATTCTTCGACTACAGTTTTTTTATTTCTTGAAATTTTAAAAACTTCTTCAGCATTTCGTTTCTTACTTCTAAAAGCAATAGGAGCAGATCGTTCAATGTTGTCACCTTTAGTTTTAGCCATGCTTTACAATTTACAAATAAAAATAAATTTATCGACCACTAGTCTATTAACACAAATAGAGTAATGCTCAAATAAAACATGCAAAATAAGTAGCAGTTCCAAAAAAAATTCAACAATGCAATTGACAAAAACACCATTAAAGTCTACCAAAATTTAGTAAAAATTTCAAAATCGATTGGCGTGATAAATATAAAAAATTTAAATTTTTTTAGGCATTATTTAAAGCAAAACGTCATTAGAGATGCGAAATTAAGAACATGAACAAAAAGGTGTCAAATTTTCACTAATTTTAACAAAAATTCAAGCTTTATTACACCTACCGTAATTTTTTTTTAAAAAACAAGCATGCTAAAAATTACCGAAAACACAATTAAATTTATCTGAGAGGAAGAAGATTGAAAAAAATTCAACTTACCAAGGATGTTTGAACTTGGAAAAGAAGATTGAACACATTTTTTTCCAGTAGCGCTAGGGAACAGATGGAGGTTCCGGAGAGGTTTACATTTATTCTTAGATTTATGATTTCAAGAAAGAAAGATGAAAAGGTCTTAGAATAGAGGTTTATGTAGGTTTATGGTTTCAAGAATGGAAGATGAAAATGTTGGAGAAGAAAGGTGAGAAAGGTTTTCAAAAAGAAAAGATGAAATAGTGTCTCGAAAAAATTGAAATAATATTTATTTAAGTGTATTGAGATTTTAATATACTTTTATAAACTTGTTTTTTATCCCTAAGTTTTTAAAATGTTAAAGAGGTCCATGACCCTATAAACTTACCCCATTTTTTTCTTCTTTTTAAATCATAACTCTAGAAAATAAATGGAAAAGAAATTAGTGGTGATTCCCTACATTAATTAAGTTTTGAAAGTGAGTAATATTCCAAATAATGTCATGTTAGTGTCTATTGTAAACACATTAATAAGAAAGAGCCACGTTTTGTTCTAAAAGTGACTTGTTATTGTAGTCGATTTATTTGATGGAAGATTGATAGGTAATTTATGATTTTAATTCAGTGTCATTTTCACCATGAAAGGAAAAACTGAAATATCTGACAGCACTAATTGTAAAGGTCAAGCATAAGCTCTAGTGTGCATAACAATTAAATATTATTAACTAGTGATGATGTAGTCCAGCTTCAACACTCAACAGTTAGGGTGTGTTTGGTATGAAGGAAAACATTTTTCATTTTTCGGAAAATGTTTTCCAATTTCTCATGTTTAGTTGGGTTAAATGTTTTCCAAATCAACTCATTTTCCTCAAATTTAAGGAAAATGACTTCCCTTCAAAACTTAAGGAAAACATTTTCCAAAACTCTCTTCCAACTTCAAATACAATAGTTTTTTTGTTGAAAAAATCAATTTATTTTGTCTCTACTCTCAAATT